>JARACY010001933.1:0-49580 GCA_029255725.1 Scrobipalpa atriplicella
GAAGAGTGGTACCACCGCCCACGTGAGATATGGAAATCAGTAGGTCACTAGTAACTTTAATAGACTAGATTCTCTTTGATTCACTGCATGTGGGCGATGGTGCGAGCAAGTTCGATGTACTCAAATTTGCGGTGCCTTTATTTGCATATCCGCGGGGCAGAGGATATAAAAAACCTGACATAAACACTGAACTACTATTATACTAGCGTACATGGAACAGCCATTACGAACATAAGACATGTCCATTGTCCCCAGAATTCAATAAGGCGTCTCCACAAAATTTCGTCCGTATATTTAATTTCAAAGCGTTTATATTGAGGTAATTGATTATTAAAACTTATTTTATTCATATTAATACACAGTGCAGCATGTTTCTCACTTTTTAACTTCTTTTTATTAAAATATCGAGTCTGACCATGGCCACTAGTATGAAGAGAGGTTCATGTACCTCTCTATACTGGGACATGAAGTGCTTGAATAATGTCTTCTCCATACATATAGCTCAGTGGACATCAATAGACGCGAGCACGTAAGTAGTAGATATTTGTAGTGCAATGTATCAAGGCCACTGCTCTCTCCTTCAGTTACTGGGTAAGTGTAACGCCTAAAATCAACTGTGTATGATAAATTGCGTATTGTAGAGAGATAAGTGTCGTTTATTTGAGTGGTTTCCTGTGTTGGTGTAGTGAAAGCTGTCTTTTTAGTGTAAGGATTTAGGATATCGGTGACGTTTTGAAGCCTCTCGTTTGTATGCGACCTCTTTGAATTTGTTTGTGCTAAAGGACGTGATTATGATTACGACGAAACAAATGCAGAAAATTTTATGATCGTGAGGAGGTCTCAAAAGTCTTGAGAGAAGGTTGATGATTATCGATTTGTTTTAAGTACTTGTGATATAAACATTTTCAAATTTATATTAACAGTACTTTCGGAGGCAGATTATTAACACGCCACAGCTTATCATGGCTTGGAGAACTTTGCTACGCCGCTATAACAAATTAAAAAGTGCTTCAGAATTGTGTTAGGCTTTGTTAAAAACATCTAAAAATCTTCTAATTTCTCTAGAAATATGGTCCTGAATCCACCGTAAAATAAAAAGCCTCTACTCAATGGACTGGTGCAGGATCTTGAGGATGATGATGATTCAAACAGGAACAGGAAGAACCTGCGCCGACGTCGTCAGATCGTCAACCCAGATCCACGTGCAACCCTCAATCTGGTCCAACGGCCTCTGACCGGAGCTCCGTAAGTTTTTTTTTTTAATTTGACAAACAATGGAATGACTTGTCGTGTCATGTCGTACCCAGGCAATGCAATCTATTTGTCTGGTCAATACTCTAACTCCAATATCGATCAAAACGGTACCGTTTCTAAAAGAAGTTAGTCATCTCGTATCTAGTAGTAAATGACGACTAATAAGGCTTAGGTACTACTGAAGTTGGTACCTAACGACTTTTTTTTTAAAATTAAGAGACTACCTACTTTTAATCACGCCTCGGGGGATAGATTGAGCGTTAACGGACTCAGAGACTAAAGAGGAAGACAAAACTAGACAGAAATCATAGTTATATAGGAATCGTTGACGATTCCAATATTTACTTTATTCGGAAACTGTCACTTTAACCAGCCATTACAAATCCGTACGAAATGCCATACTACAGTTTACATTATAATAAGCTACCGACATTCCATAATTTGTACAAATTAAATTCATTAAGGAAACACCAAATCGCACGAAATTGACAAGTAAGCTCAAGTTGCATATTATTTCTGGCGCAAATTTCTGCATACCACACATTAATGATAATTATTAATATCATTATGTGAATTTTCAACTCTTTTTAACGACCACGCGCTGGCAGTTTGCATTTCGTACGGCAATTTGTGTAAAATTACAAGAGTTTTGGGGACACCCTCGTAATTAGTGATCGTTTTCACGAATGGAATGTTTTCGTTGGAACAGTGATTGATTTCAACAGCTATTTTACCCTCACTTCGTGATAGTGTGCATTGAAACCTTGGAGGCTCTGTTAATGACAAACAACCGTCGCCACGCATAGAAGAAGAAAAATTTTCAAAAATAGAGATAATTTTCAGAAAGTAAAGTTTTTGTTTTAATTTGATTTTGACGAAAATTTTACTAAAATCAAGTATTTATTTATAGTGGTGGTAGTAGTTACTAATGTAAATTATAATTAGTAATAACAAAAAAAAACATATTAATAAAAAACATAATGGATGAGAACGGCTAAAAAAGAAGCCGAATGGCCTGCCGTGAGGGAGGCCTATGCCCAGCTGCAGCATAATCATGATAATGAAAAAAAAATTCAATAATGTATCATTTTCATTACAATAAGATAATTACTTTAATAATATTTTACTTATAGGTCCAATTAAGGGCCGCTAACAATAGAAAAAGAATACAGTAATTAATTTCACTTTTAACAGAAGGTCATATTGACACCCACTTTAAAACCTACGCTAAACTTATTTATTACAATACAAGCTTCTATAAAGCTGTTAGATTGCTTGTATTCATGATGGTGACATTTACAAATACATGAAAGTTTTATGATAGCGATAAGTTAATGCGGTTTGTAAAATAAAACAGCAGTATAAGTTTTATAATGGAATTTGATCAGGGACCGGCAAAAATAACTTTGTCCAGTTTCGTAAATAATGTTACAAAGTGTTGATAGAGTCAAGTCGAATTTGTCACTTTGTTGTGTTTCCGATGATTATGTTGTGTTCTATGAAGGAGAAAGTTACAGAGAGTAATAATAGAAACTACAATATATTTAGTTACCCACAGACATCCTGTTCTATATTCAATCAGATGGGTACATCATCTACTGGGCGGCACAAACTACAGAAACTTGCAATTTATATTTGTTAGGCACCGAGCTAAAAATGTAGTATGAGCTACATAGCTGACGAATTTGTATGGGATTATGTCTATGGAATCAAATCTAGGCCACATTAATTAATTTATTTTCAAGATTAACGAACAAATTCTGAAACTCTTTTCCGGAGTGATTGGCAGTGCACTGAAAAAGACCCCGAGACTGACTTTTACAGTACCTACGCCTGAGAAAAAGGCTAAATTGTATTGTATTTTTATCTATCTCAGTCCATGGAAGTAAGTTATAGTACTGTAATATTTTATTAGACCTCCGGTATTGCTCATATTCATACCTCGCGGGCCAGACGCTGCGTGGGCGCATGTGAAAGTGAGGACCGACGAGATTGACTGACGCTGAGATCTGCACGCGCACGGATTTGCTAATCATGTGAATCATTGAATAGGCAAGTGACCTTATTATTGTGCCGTGTTTTTTTAGCATAAAAAGGGTGCTACGAAAAGCAAAAAACATGATCGAAGACCATATGAGCATACTTGAAGGCTTAATTCTCAGCCACATTGCAAAAAAACATTTTTGATTCCAATTTAGGGGTATTGACCCTATTTTTGTAAAATATGATAGAGGTATATTTAGCAATATTTATCATGCTAGGTAGGTGAAATTGCAGATTTACTGCTGTGCTGATCCTATGCTATTCCGACTCTACACGTGTTAAATTCGTCATTATCAAAAATCTTGCATGTTTTTCACCAAGTTTTCGCCATATTTGGTGAACCTACTCACTATATATCATAACTATACTACACCTACATTTTCGTTTGGTTATTCATCGATTTATAATTTCCACTAAAAGCATAAGTCTTTTTAATATTATGCCAACTTGAGCCTTTTCACACCACGGTTTTCGTCCACGGAAGAAATCCGTGGTGTGAAATGCTGTTACTAGGTACATCTTTTTTTCGGTGACATTGTCCATCAAGCATAACGAGTACATATTAGTAAATAAATAGGTACTACAAAAATTTGGTCAGTTTCCCTGAATCAATAAAAAATTTTGTTTTGCAATGTGGCTGACAAACCTTCAAGTAGCTCATATGGTGCTAGCTAGAGCACTGAGTTTCATTCTAAGTAGGTATATCTTCACGGGTAATACGCCTCCATAAAGGGAAATAGTGCAATACAAACTAATAAAACAAATCAATGAATGACTAAATAAATTTAAGTTTGAGGATGAAGTAATATTTATTTGAGTTTCAATTTATGCAATATTACCAATATTTACTATTAAATTAAACCATTTTACGTCAATGAATGAGTAACTGAAATTTCCTAACCACACACCCGGCTACTTACCGAATATGTTTTTTTACAACATTCTTACCTACTTAAAATGTAAACATCCTGTAAATCTATAAATAGGAGTAAAATAATATGTCCTATCGTTTATTTACATATTTACAAGCAAAGGTGCTTTAAATAATAAGTACCTTAGTTTATGTATTTTCGGATAATTTTTTTTCAACATGCATTGCATTCAGCTATGCCAAAATTTTTCAACAAATTTATGGTAGCTTCATGAAATAATGGTCCTTCCATAGGACACAGTCTAAAGGTCGTTATGTGTTTATCTGGACTTGCACTAAGTTTAAAATTACTTTCAATAGCCAGTTGTAAATTAAACCACAGCTTATTCATCATCGTATTTTCATTACGAATAATCGGACTACCTTAAATACAATTAAATACTATTAACCGCCCACGCCAAAGTAAAAAATAGCTTTTACTACCATATATCGCATCCAACGGTAAAGTAACCTATTAGTCATAGTTATGTAAGATCATCAGTTGGTGACTGCGAGGTCGCTTGTAGGCAAATGAGACTCCACGATGATTGTATGTCATACCTACCTACTATGGCGCCTACAGGCGAATGACTCTTGTGATATTTTGATGACTGTATAAACTCTACCTCATAAATGTTACGCAACATTCGTATTTGGTAATAATTTGGGATCGACATGGGATTGACTTTGATTCTGACGTCTGAAATATACCTAATAGAGTACGTACAGTCAGCAAAGGAGATATCTTTGCAGGCCCGCTCAAATCGGATGAGATTATTTCAGGAAATTATGTATCGATTTTCATGAAATTTCGTATATTTGCTGCAATGAATCAATTGTGAAAACATACAAAATTTCATGAAAATCCATAAATAACTTCCTGAAATGATCTCATCCGTTCCGAGCGGGCCTGCAAAGATATCTCCTTTGCTGACTGTGCGACAACCGCTACTTAAAGTCTGTCTCTCCTTCTTATGATATGTACTCGACATGCATGAAAAATTTGTTATGTTCAAACTAAGTAAATTGTATCGTGTTGTATTCTACCACAAAGTTACCATAATGCTCCGTTCCATCACCTTATGATTGTTACAGTTAAAATATATGGAGTGTTACCTTACCTACTCATCCTGTTTTTTGTTTTATAAATATTAAATTCGTTAGATCAAACTGCTCGTTATTTTCCCTTAATTTAGATACCTAACTTGAACTTTAAAAAAATACAATGCAACTTCTATACGACTATAATTTATTTTTATTCGGTACAATAATAGCTGAATATAGGAACCTCACTTACCTATATTTAATTCTGAAAAAGCAAGTCACTTCAATACTCATTCTAGTAAAGGTAATCCCAATAGGAAGTTGGGAAGGAAGCGGTTACCTTACCTAACGACTTGGCCTTCAAAGATGACGTGATAATAGTCCTACGTCATGAACCGTCTACTAGGTAAGCTTATCTATGAGTCGACAGGACATATATGGGAACATTCGCAACCCACATTTGCACACCAAATTGAAGTTGAATGACGTCAGAAGAAAGCAAACAGATAGGTTACAATGAATGCCCTGAAATTGAAACGGATTTTGATAAGAACGGGAAGGCAAATATTGGTAGAGCTATTTTAATATGAGTGTTCATTCAAAACACAATTTATGACAACACGTATAGGTATTATAGATATGATGCTATATCTACATAAATAAATTCATTATGCAAGTCCTACGTCATTTTATTTTACTGACGTATGGTAGTGTAGGATAAAATTTATGTTATCATCGGGTCATGAATGAATAGTGGGGGTGAAACCTCGTTATTATGAAGCTTCAGAGTGCAAGATACGTATGTAATTCGGTTATGAAAAAAAAAATCAAATATGTTTTATGTCATCAAAAACAAGAACCTAACTTACTGCGTCCATAAGTTATTGAGCACTTCCTTGCCCGACCGAGCCCTTTCGCACATACCAGCCAAAATACAATGTCTCTATTCCATCAAACGCACAGTCAATTAATGCTGGCTCTAAACAGCGTTAAATGATAGGTAATAACCACAAGTAATAGCCCCTAATGCAGCTTGGGGCTGTAAAATTTTATTTGTATAACTTCAGCCTACACTCGTAGTAACTTTCGTGCGTTTAACTGCAGCGTAATGCGTTTCTTGAGCTCAGCAAAGGTTTTGCAACATCCTAGCGAGGAAATAAAGTTATAAACTCTGTTTGTTTCTATGGTGTTGTTAATGTGAGACTCTTAGAGTCATGTGAAGAATAAAGGATTATTTACTTTCATTTCTCTGCAGTGTCTTGACATTATCCAATATATTTGACATCTGAGTACTTACCGACATACTTCTACGACTAACAATTTTTTTTTATTTTTTTTTACTTGGAATGGGATAGCTCTTGACTCTAGACTCAAAGGTCAGCGATGACCGCGGCCCCTTGTGGAGCCTACCACCGCTTTGTTGGGATTAATCAAATTAAGATTATATAAAATATATATATTTGTATACTTCTTTAGTCTTCTTTAAAGAGCATTTTACCTTTCCAAGTAACAATTTCTGGAACAAATTTAATGATATGTTTCTCTAATAGACAGTTTAATAAAATTATCCCTTATCCATCAAAAAAGAGTGAAAGCTTCTGAAACCAATCTTATCTGCTTCAGCGTCACTGATCCAAAAGTGTTGGTTCAATTTTGTTCACTGCACTAAAAAGTGCGTCTAAAGTAAGAAAGTATCTTTCATTGCAAAAATATTTTATATTTCTTAGTTCTGTAGTATGTAGTACTACATTGAAGAAGTTCGATGGTGGTGAAATTTCAATAAGTTTAAACTTTATTAACATACTAATATATCACCCACTTTGTCTAGCCAACGCAGATCTTTCGCAAACCGACATGAAACGTAATATCCCGTGTATAAAATGGCCGCCAAAGATTTACAGCAAGTTCGACCAAGTAAACCAAACTGACGTTTACAACTATACTGACAATTATGTCCTCGAGATGTGTGGGGAGTATTGCTGGTCACAAGCCCTGGCTTGGATTACGTTACAATAGTTTAATATAATCGGTATGGCTTGAAACTGTGAGATTAGAAAGCTACAATTACTATAGACATTGCGCTTTACATAAGCCGATCAAAATTCATATAAACAAAGGTACCGTGACCAATTCTACTATTGGCACTATTGGTGTAAATAGTTCAGTGGGTTTCTATCAATCCACTGTCCTTTTTGCTACGAAACTGCTACGAATACGGCACGTAGTTAGTTTAGTACCATCAAATTAAAATATGACAGCAGATAGTGAGAGAGTGAAAGATATAGAAATAACGAGGTCTCATAATAATGGAATAGTAGGTATGCTGTTCCTGTAGTCACAATGGGCTGGGGCTTAGGTTGTTATACCTACATACTACTACATTGTATGTTTCCTACTCAATGGCGCTAAAATATACGTCATGAAATCCAAGCTAGAGGCGACAGATTCAGATTGCATTTTAATAGTCCTTTTAAGACCACTTAATGTCCAAGTAATTTAATAGGCATATATACGCATTCGGTTTTTTATCAAACTTATATTGGACCGTACCGAAGTAGGACCACAGTGGTTGGAACTAAAATGGCAAGTCCAAAATTCTTACACAAAATAGATACCTATGTAATCGCTTACAAAGTCATCACACACAATATTATTAAACAGTTGCCATACACAAAAATAAGCAAAAGTATGACATTTTCATCAACGAGAAACCCATTTATTTTCATTGCCATTCCGCAGCGTACAGCGCTTTTGTCAAAGTGAATGCTTCATTCACTCATTGAATGAACGGAAGCACCGGTAGTCGCTAGGGCTTTCGATTTGTCTGTGAATGAATGGACTATAACTTGGAAGCGAGGAAGTGTTAGAGCTGTTAAATTATATTTGTCTCTCGTATAAATTTTAAGTTTACGCCCAAATTATGAACCAAAAACAACTTACATTTCATTGACCATTCTATCTTTACACAAAACACTGCTTTGCAAGCTAATAAAACTAAGTGTAAGTTTGTAGGTTTCGGTGAATGAATACACGTCATAGTGCCTTACACTTAGGCACATCCAGTTTGCAATTATTTTCTTAAGTACAAGAGATGGAGATAGCAAGAGATCACACATCTTTACTGCCAGTAGTCTTTTGGATAAAGACGGTAAACGAAAGCTACCATTATTTTTCCCTGCTTTTTCGTAGGCAAACTTTGTTTGTAACAGCTCGTAATAAATGTTGGCCACGAAACTCCTCAACGGTTGATGGATGCTCGGCGCTACTGTGACACGCCCACCTATCGTTCTTACAGCTGCCATACTTTAGCAATACAGTTTATACAGCCCTGGCACTTCTTGACGTCAGTCTACGTAGGTTCAAA
This sequence comes from Scrobipalpa atriplicella, assembly GCA_029255725.1. NCBI lineage: Eukaryota > Metazoa > Arthropoda > Insecta > Lepidoptera > Gelechiidae > Scrobipalpa > Scrobipalpa atriplicella. The sequence continues at coordinate 8,616 of JARACY010001933.1, forward strand.
CATGATCGTCGGTAGGCAACAGTTACTCAACGGTTGAATAATGTCTGGCGCTTATAGATGGGCGTCTACCCGGACCATTTCGCGGACTGGTAAACACGAAACAGCCAATTGCCGAATTCATTGAAATATCAGGTGTAAAGGACATTAAAACACCAGGCATGAGGGACAACTTAACGCAAACTGATAGGAAACGGATAGGGGAAACGCAAAATGGTTGTTGTAAAACGCTCAATGGCCGAAATGAAAGGATAATTCGGGAATTGCGCGTTTTGCATTTGCCAAGTCGCAAAGTGTGCCTTTATTCCGGCCAATGGGCGATTTCGGGCATTGTGCGTAACATAGACAAGGCCAAATAAGATTATCCTGAAGTTTGAAGAATTAATTTTAGGCTCAACCAGTTCCTCCTAGATTAAACTAGTTTCTCCTATCGCACTTAGGACGGACCAGTTCAGCCTAGTCTGTGCCGGTTTATCCGATCGCATATAGGATGAACTAGTTTAGCCTAAGCAAAACTAGTTTGGCTTAAAATTGGGTTCGGCCGGTAACATATACATAATAATAAATCTCTAGAAGGGCCGTGTCTGCACATCGAATATTTTTACGTAAAACAATTATTTTTTCGTAATAGCAATACCAAGACCCACTTTTTTAAAAATTTTCAATGGAACCAACCAATTTCGATGGAACCAATTTAACTGATTTTGGAGGTTTTTTTTATTCGACTTTTAAACTCAGGGTACAAAATATTATCATGCCACCTGACTTAGGGGGTAGGCAGGAAATAGAATTTTAATTGTTTTTTAACTAATTTTGAAGGGACTTTTTTTTTGTTTAACTGGTAGTTTTTTATTTACCTGGACTACAACTAATCACGATACCTACCTTAGGGGGTAGGCAGGAAATTTAATTCTGATTGTTACCTAGACTCATTGAATATGTTCTAACATTGAAGTAACCCTGGTTATAAGGAAAAAACGCAATGTCATACTGAAAACGCTTCTCCGCTTGTTCTCCGCGCGTAGGAGCGGGATCTGCTAGCCCGCGCGCGAAAGCGTGTTTAGAGAGAGATCAGACAATCAGAAATACGCTTCCGCGCGCGCGCTAGCAGATCCCGCTCCTACGCGCGGAGAAGCGTTTTCAGTATGTTCGACACTGCGTGTTTTTTATACAAACCGGGGTACTTACTCAATGTACGCGTACGAAGTCGCGGGCACAGCTAGTCGTGAATATATTTGAACTTTTTATCAATGATACGTGTGTGTTTATCTTTGTGCTAATCTATGACATGATAATTTCTATATTTACTACAGTATTTCTTAACTTTTGCAACAATGCGAAATGAGACAAGAAAACTTGGTCATTAATAATTTTATCACTGATCACCTAATGATAATACCAATATTATCCCAATTATCAAACAATAACTAGAACAACGCCTCTCAATGTGCCTTCCTTACCGTTTTTCTGTTAAGTTCCGTTTTTTTTATTACATATATACAGATAGAAAAAAAATATGTGATATCTTACATATTTCATAAGAAAATAAACTTTATCTTTCCTCTTCAGATGCTGGTTAAAATCTGCGTACTGTCGTCTATGCTACGGTGGCTCATGCGTCATAGGCGTCATAGCTTGGCCTCGTGTGACGCAACTAGCTGAATGTAGCGCTGCGCCCGCGCCGAATGTTTGGCGGACCAGACAACGCCTCCACATTGTCTCACAGTAGGAGAGCTAATAACACCAATATGAATAATAGGCTAGAATTATCGCGTTAACATTCAAAAGGTGTATGATTTGATCGAATAAGTAAAGCTAGGTATTATTACACTGTGTAATTTCTTGAATTAGAGTTCATATAAAGCTTTGCCTAGTAGGTATAAATAAGGCAATATTATATTTGATAAGTTCTAAGGGCCATCAGACTTAGCCATCAGTAATGAAAAACATATTCTTACTGACAATTTTGCAAATTTTAGGAAAAGCATACATTAACTTTCTTCTCCACTTACTTATAGCAAACTTCATTCTAATGTTGCTAATTTTTATTTAAAATGAACTCAAAATACTTGTTTGCTGCTTACTTACATTTAATAAAATTTTAGTAACTATTCAAAGAGCTTTTAAATATCGAGAACATCGTCATTAATGTATTTCTATTAGTACTTATCAACATTTATGTAACTACCCTATTTTGAATCAAAATTTTGAATTGCAGGCAGACAGGATTTGAATCTTAGTATAGCCTTTTAAATAAAATTCTTTTTATCTCATATTTCAGATCCTTATTCTGTTCTCCGTAATGCACCATAAGGCGCAGATTTTCCTTTTGACGTCATTAATATGCGGTGTGGTTTAAATTCCCATGCGCCTTGTGGAAGGATGAAGTCACAAGTATGACCGAATTCCGGCTCGTATACAATACTCCTACGTCACTGTTTTGTAGAGTAAGCATTATGTTTTAAACTTAGACTTTGTTTACATCTTTAAACGGATGCGCGTGATTGTATTATGATAAGGTGTTTGTATGGTTTAAACGTAACGATTATTGAACGCCATATAAAAGCCAAGATTTAGAGCGAACTGGTGCCATACAAAATATAGGTCAACATGTATTTTTGTAAATATTTCTTTACCTATAGCACATTTCTTCATTTTTTTTATTTAAAACAATTCTTTACTATTATTATTATTTATTATTAAAGTTTTTTAACGTTACACCAAACCAGCACTCCACCAATCTCCTACTACTTTCTCCACAGACATTTTGAACGTTCGGCTTCAAACATTTAAGAGATACATCGGAAAATGTACGCATTTCTATCTTGTAAAATTGGCCACAAAACAAAAACAGGAAAACTAATTCCAAGATTTTTAATGTCGCTTAAATATACATCAAACATCTTTGACGTAGATTTCGACAAACACAATGTTCAATAACTCACTTATACCTAACTTGGCTATCAGTATCTACATTCGTCATCGTTACTGATAGATAACCGATACTGAGTACACTAAATTATCATCTAGGTACTAGCTTCTCCGCCCGCGGTTTCACTCGTGAATTAATTTGTTTTCCTGTAGAATAAATTTTACTGCGGTAAAAAGTAGCTCAAGTACCTAATTTTTGGATAATAAATAATAAATAAATAAATAAATAATCTTTTATTTCAGTTTCAAAACATCTTTAAAAACATTTAAATTCCATATTTTGTTATATAATGAGTTTTCTTATGGAGTAAGGAAGACTGAAATAAAATTTATGGTTAAAAAAAACAGTAATTTGCTAACACGCAGTTTAATTTTTAATATCCTTTTAGAATAAAGTACTAGTAGTACCTATATTAGATTGAAAATAGTTTCAAAAGCCGCCGAATAAATGGACAGACGGACGCGGAGGACGACTTCCGTTCATAATACCTAAAACCTATATATAAATGTACGTACCTATGTTGAGGTGCGAATGTTTGCATTGTAACAAATCAATAAGAGGATCATTGTACCGTGATAAACGGTTTACGTAGTTCAATACAAATAATGATTAATAGTTTTAAATGACGTAGATTTTTCCGTCAACATTGTATCTTATCTACTTCGTCATAGTATTATGTTAAAGTATGTATGTTTTATTGTGTAAGGGCGCATTCATATGACGTGATTTGACATGAGTCAATGGCTGTTCCACTAGACTAGACGGTACGGCAACGGCACCATAACGATATCGTCACGATACCATGACTCTGTTTTTCCACTAAGACGGTATAATATCGTCGACGATATCGTCCATCTTGTTCCACTTTGAGCGCACACGCGCATGCTACGAACAAATATGCAGTTTGACAGGCCGCTGAAATCAATGCCGTGCCGTTGCCGTGCCGGAAAGTGGAAAAGTATGACATATATTTTCATTGATTTTTACTCTTCCACGATATCGTCGACTATACCTTGCCGTTGCCGATGCCGTGGACGTACCGTCTGGTGGAAAAACTCCCATTGATAATCTCACGAAGTGATATGATATGACCTACGGACCCAAAGCTAAGGCCTACATTGACAGACTATGGAAAAATGTTGTACTAAATGTTCATAAAATAAGCGTAAGAGGAATAATACTTATATTTGAGTAGGTACATACATACATAACATACATAAAATTACGCCTGTATCCCGCCCGCATACGTCTTGTATCATGTGAATCAAATATTGGCATGATAAAAAATAGTCAATCAAATTGTCATCATGCCTTTGATCATTAGACACATCAATCAGTTTGTAATTTTGGTAGAATCATTTACATTTATCTATTGTTTTATAAAGTCATCAAGTCTTTGAAATAGTAATTAAGGTCAATGATGCACTTCTTTGATGTGTAGGATTCACTTATCATGGTCTGTTTTGTTTGAGGTTATAAAATAACTGAAAGACAATAAATTTTAATAGTTACTTATTGAATTTTCAGCAATTTCAGCTAAAAAAGTTAAACTGTATTGAAACTTTCTCATTACTTTGTTCCTAAGTATAAAATTATTTTAAAATTAATCATAGCAAACAAAATCAATCACTTCCTCTGAAAATTATTTTTTAGATAGAGCATAGCAAAAAAAAAACATAGGTACCTAAAAGTATTTCATTATGTTTTATAATGTCATATATTATGACAAAACCTAAAGAAACTGACAATTTCTCACGAAGGATGCTGCATTACAGATAATTAACACTACGAACGGTATTTCCGAACATTGCTCTACTATTATTGATAATCTTTGATAGCTAATTCGTGTTAACAATCCAATTAGGAGATGTCATTCTCAATGACTACACTGTGGGCTGTGGTACTCATACAAGTGGAGAAAAAACGTGTTAAAGAAAAACCTATTTGGATAAAGGTTCCGTCGGATTGTTATTTGATTAAATTTTATGTTTAAATTATAAAATTAGATATTTATGATCCAAACGTACCTAAATCTTGCTGTTTGGTACAGTCAGAATCACTTCTAAATAAAAAACATAACACAATATAAATAATCTCTCAATAACGGATCGCTCTACATAATAGGTAGGTAGGTAAGTACTACTGATTTGACACCACATTCATAATGAGATATGTAGGACTTTTTTTTTATAGTAGAAGTTAGGTTTAATACTCTATTCTTGTAAGCGACAATGTTTTCCGAGCTTTGAAAAGCCCGATATTTTCTGTTCAAAAACTTTAAGGCCAGGGTTCATCGGGTTCAAAAAACAATTAAGTATTTGAAATCATATTTGTGTTGTGCGAGGAATGAACTACGATTTTCACGTCAGCAGAAACTATCCACTGAGCTATGCAGTAGGTAAGTCAAACTGGTATACTGGGTGTAAGGGACAGCATACCGCAAACTGATAGCGGATGCTCAGTCCATGAAACTGAACAAATTTCACTAGAAAATTCTTTCAGGAAAAAATAAATAAATTGGCTTTCCCGTAGAAAATGTCTGATCGAAGTGGTCATTTTGGAATTTCTTGGTGAAAGTTGTTCAGTTTCGTTGACTGAGCAACTCCTATCAGTTTGCGGTACACTGTTCCTTACACCCGGTATAAGTAGTACCAACTGTACATTACCTATAAAAAAATATCATGTCGTCAAAACAATACGAACTTCATAGACAGACTTTGTTTATGTACCTAACAGTTGACTCGGAACGGAACTAATATTTGATTTGGATACCTAAATTCTTCCGTGTTCTCTACGTGTCTTGTTTATTTGTTTTATTTATTGTAGGTAGGTACATCTTTTATACTCATTATAAAAGACTTTTAGAAACAGCTTTTTTTGTATTGTAAAAAACCTAGACATAAATGTCTTCTTTGTAACTTTTATGGTATGAATATGAATCATGAAAATGAAATACCCGAATTGACGCAACTGCAAATATTAAGACAGAGAAAAACCCATGGAAATCCGTTTTCTAATATCATTCGTTTTAAGGTAAGGTAAATAATAATTAGGTAGTTGAGTAGCTAAAAATATAACGAGTAGTTAAAATATTTGTATTTTAAGTAACATGGTATAAAACGTCAATTTTTTCATAAAATTACCTAACCTTATCGAGAAATATATATTATATGAGTATTATTTATTATAATTTTTAATTACAAAGGAACTAAACCGAAATTTTAAACCCAAAATAGCTCTCTTGTATGAACAAAATATCATACCTTATGTACAGTCGCCGTGCTCGTTTTGTACACATCGACACCAGCCGGTCAGCGCATCGTTTGCAGAGATTGACGACGTGTGATGGCGGCTGCAAAAGAAAAAAATCGTATTACTGGGCCTGCTAGTTGGGTGTTCCCTTTACGTCTGTGCACGTCAAGTCGGGAATACATACATCAAGACCTCCTTGTGAACTGGCAACTCAATACAAGGTGTATTGTTTTTGATCGACCCGAAGAGCTGATGATGATGAATAGGCTTCTGACAAGGTTTGCGTGACGACCACTATCACAGACAGCGACCGGGACTGGCAGCTTAACGTGCCTTCCGAAGCACGAAATCCTTTTCCTCGGACAATCATGAGATACAGCTTGCAATGTTCTAACCAAACTGGGGAAATTCTCACAAGTGAAAAACTGTGTGTTCCCCACGTGGGAATCGAACCCACAACCTCCTAATCAAGAGCCCATGGCACAGACCACTAGAACACGGAGGTAGTTAAATGTGAGAATAAAATTAAATATAGTGTAGATATCTTGTGCACTAATTCTCACAGTAAACTTGAATCTCAAGCGCCTATAGTTCACAGTATCCAATAAATTACAAGTATGGTGACTTGCAAACAATGTAATTATTGTAAAATGTCACGACAGTCAAATGCTATTCCATCTCATTATTAGATGTTAAATTAAATCTATTTGTTTACATTGACGGTCTGTGATTAAAAGCACTTATGGTAATCGATTTTAAATGTGAAACTAATATATCAGTCATATTGAATTTAATTTGAATATGATTGTGTTCTCTTCATGGTTGGTATAAATAAGTTTTATAAATAGTAAAAGTATCCTAATGAAAATATGCAGAAGTACCTAGATAAAGTACCTAGATCGATTTTAAATGTGAAACTAATATATCAGCCATATTGAATTTAATTTGAATATTAATTGTGTTCTTCTCATGGTAGGTATAAATAAGTTTTATTAATAGTAAAAGTATCTGAATTAAAATATGAAGAAGTACCTAGATACTGTTTCCATCAATTTTATTTAAATATATTACAGTAACTACATAAGTATGTTTAAAACTTCAGATCCCATAACAGGTATACCATATACCTGACGCATTCTATGTTAATTTATAGCTACCAGTCAAGCACGGAAGGCTAATTTAGTAAAGCAAGCTTTTAGAGAATCAGTAGGTACTAGGTACTGATAATTCGCCACATTTTTATACTTTCGCTGACTTCATAATTACAACAGAATGGAATGCCAAAGAGATTATTAAAACGTATTCGTGCCCACTAGCAATGTTTATCTTAACAATAAACAAAGTCATGTGACACCGGGCGGACTGCAGTTTAAACAGCGCTATGCCTTTTAGTCGGCAGTACCTAGTGACATGTGATACTGGTATCGATTCGTATGCGCATAAAATCACTAAATTGACTAATATGGTCACCTGTTATTGTCTATCCTGACCTGAGAGAACAGAAAGGGACAAAATTTTTGGTTAAGATTTGGTCAAGTCATGCTCTCCACGAATCAATAGCACCGGCTACAATTCGGCGTAAACAAGATTGAACTAAAATGAAACCATACCCGTCATTTCCGTCTTGAGCGAAAGCGTCCGTTTTAGTTAAATCTTGTTTCCGCCGAATCGTGGCCACTGTGGAATCTCAAGCCTCAAGCGTCGCTTTGTTTTGGGTCAAACAAAAATCCATTCAATGCCTAATTAGGCGTGAGGCTTTAAAGCTTGGTGACCATTTACTGTCTTATTTACCCTACAAAGTAGCGCCATCGCTCAGTGTGGTTGTATCTTAATAAAATTGTTTTTTTTTTCTGTTCATTAATCTAGCTTTTTACGCGCAGATTGCAATTTTGACGCAGTCCATTAAATTCTACGTGTTGTAAGTAGCTTCATATAAAGTGACGTAGCACTTGTGTAGCACATTGTGTGGTGTTATTTTTGGTCCACCTGCTACCACGATTCGTGTAACCGAGTCGAAACGTCGAAAAAAAAGGTAAATTACTTATGATGACAATAATCATTGCATCACTCTATCTCTTCCCTGGGTATTGTAAAGAAAGGAAAATTTGACTGGGATACCTTCCGCATAGGCGACAGCGTTTCCCGTGAGTTTTTTTTCTCTATTGAAACCTATGTACAGCAGCTATAGTATTTTTAGCTGGTATTTATAATGAGTTGCGTATAAATTAAAGTACGACATACGTACCAAAGCATAGTGTAAAGTCTACAATAAAGTCTTTAAACCTCTCGACATCTTGACACGGCTCTTCTTACCAGATACTTTATAGTACAGGACACTCGCGACAATCACAACACTTTATTGGTACTAAAACAAGAAAGCCGAGCCCACCTCCAATCTGCGTATTGTACGTACACGATGTTAAATTAAAGCCACTGTTTTAATACCTTGCGGCAAATTAGTATGTCTCTATGAACTGTCGGCATTGTAAACTATTGTTGACAAGTGTTTACAGGTTGTAGTTGGGAAATAGAGTTTTGTTTTTGAACTAATTGCAGATTTTATATAGGTAAAGAGTTGTTTGTTTTTTCCATGCTGGACTGGGAGCGATAGAAAAACATAGAATGTGCCAGCTGCATCTCCTCCTGGGCATGCTGTAAAAACAGCTATTTAAGGGATTCGAGGGTTGCAGTATATTGTAGTTTAGGCGATGGGCTGACAACCTGTCACTACAGCAATATACAGATCTATCATAAACAACCCCCAAAATTTGTCAAATGTGGCTGAACGACCTTTGTTTGGGTCGTTGACACTCTGCCTACCCCATTAGGGATACAGGCGTGATAGTATGTGTGTATGTATATTGTTTGTTTTTAAACAGACTAAAATAATTTTAAGAAATATTTCAAAATAGTCAATATTATTCATTGCAGGGCTGAGCTTAAACTTGCGACCTTGGGACGCTATAAATGATGATAATGAGTGATTTTCTTTGCACCACACGCGCGCGTCTGACTGATGGCAGAATCTTAATCGTTACCAAACTATACCAAATAACATTCACTTTCTTATCAGAATGAATTAATATTTATATCGCCATTTAAATTCCGAGAAAATATTTGCTAAAAATAGCAAAAAGTATCAAACAGATGGTGATAGACGACATCTGTAACATTTCGCCCTATTTAAGTATGTTATGACTAATCATAATAGAATTGCTACAGTTAAAATTGTCTGTCGCTTATCCGCCTGTCTGTCTCGAAATGACTCAATCTCATTACGAATTTAACTCTTAATTGGTCTAAAAAAACTTGTCTGGTAGAGGTTGATTGAAAAGTGTAATGAAATATTATAAGGGCTAGCAAATATAATAAAGTTGATTTGCTGTACAAGTATAACTGCAGTAAGAAATTGATAATTTTGAGTTCACTCACATCAACTATCAAGAATAAATTTATAATACAAACTATCTTGACATGATTTCTTATTTTGATTTACAAATAGGATTATTTATTATCTATTAGTTCACTATTATTCAAATGATTCACCAAGTTACGATTTTAAGTTAATAAAATAAATAGGCAATATTATGGTCTTAATTGGCGAATTAATAGTGTCAATGATTCATTCCGGAAGATATTCTATTTTTAAATTGACCCACTCACATCTGTGGTTTAGCTGGCACCCAGTTAACTTTATAGAAACATTATAGTTAAGTTTTTTTTTATAAATTAGAGTCGGTACAGTCATAAATGACTGTTCCTAGTTTATTTATTTCTACGATTAAATGAATCGTGTAGGTATAGGTTATGCGCTGTTAAAAGTGTTATTACTATTATTCACCTTTGTCTTTAATATTTTTAAAATATTGAGACTAAAATAAAAACTTAGCGTGGTTGTTAATAAAAATCATAAGACCTGTGCATATTATTTCACTATTTCTATATTACAAGGTGAACATAATCAATAACGACTGACAACACTAATAATTGTCTCTATTTATAAGTTCCTACAGTTCTTTTTTTAGCCGGATTATAGGCCGGACATCCTTTTCTTACTTACGCCATAGAAATTAGCCTTAGCCATGTCATAGCCACGATACGATCAGCTTAATCCGAAACCAATGGCCAAATTGAGGGGAAACCCGTGGATGACTTGATTACTGTTTTTTATGCCACGTAAGCACCTTATCCAATTTCATTGTAATAGGACGTGGTAATACAAGATGTCGACAAGATAAAAGACATATTGAAGGAGACAAAAATAATGGCCCAGTAAAGATATTTTCCAAAAGTTTCTTAGTAGCGAAAAATAGTCATGGTTGCATATAGAAAGAGGATAAAATAAATATGACAGCTCTACATAATGTTAGTTTTGTCACAGAATATTTAATAGTAGGTACTAGGTTTTGTTCCTTTTAATAAAATTAAGAAAATAACAGTAACTTATTTATATTGAATAAGACCATCCTAGACGTTCATTCAACGCACAACTATAGGTACTACTCCCGGATTTGAGCAGTAATATACTAAACAAAGACAACAATCTGATCGGAACCAACCAGGTCAATCCTCGCGGATCTCTTAAGTCAAACCACAGTATAAGTAAGGTATAGTAAAAAGTCTTTGAAATTAGCCCTATTACAGACTCTCAGTATTTTGCAAATCCAAAAGAACTGAGATCATGTGAGATTGAGTGTGATGAGTAGTAGGACTTGTACGAGAAGGAATTTTACAATTCTTTATTTCTAATGCTGTTAACTTGTTACATGTTGTTTTAGAAGAGTATAAAGTAACCTGTTAAGTATCGTTAGGTTCAGTGAGTTATATTTAATATTATTTAAGAAATATTCAAGGAAACATTGCTGCCCATTCCCTGGATATATTCTTTAGTCTGCCTTACGATACATGCAAGTTATGGGGTAGAATAGAACTATTTTGACGCAGAACCGCGCAGGAAATTAAATACAATATAATGTCATTCAACTTGGAATTGCAGCTGTCAATAACTGTCAAGCGGAGTCGTTCGCCAACGAGCCCAGTGACAAATACAAATAAGTACACTTGCGGACAAAATAATAAGCCACGGTGGCGGTATCGTAACACCGCTAATAAATGGTAATTTGACACGACAAGTCAATTATAAACCGACATAAACATGTATCGGCTTCGACTGAATTTCGCTTGTAATGTCAGAAGTAAAAAACCTTTTTTTGTGGGATCAATTTTAGTGCACTGAATTGTAAATGAAATGGGTGCAGTTTTTTTTTTTGCCACAACTCTTTTTTTATTGATGAAACTAATTAAATTCATTGATTCATAAATAATACTAAATTTAATTATCATAATACTTAGGTAAAAGGTTTTCCACACAGTGATAAAATTGTAGAGCTAATTTCTAGTGATTTTGTTTAAAATTTAAGGTAGCATTACCACTTTTACTTATTCCTATAATATTTTATATTTTAATATCCTATCTTGCAATCAGTGACAAGTTTCAGAAACTTTTATGAATATCATCGTCATAAAAAATCTATAAAAGTGGTAATAAATCTTGCGACGTCAATTGAAAATTACGAAAATACCTACCTTTAAAATTATGAAAGCCATCAAGCAGCATAGGAATTTTGCAAAGAACGCGATACTTTCTCTTCAGAAAAATGCATACAAAAATGCAAGTTGCAAGACCTCACCTCATTAGCTCAATATCAACACGTCTTACGCCTTTAATAGATATATAATCATGCATATTATTTAAATTGCCTGACAAATTATACGTCGGTACCCTGGTTGTACTCGCTCAGTTGTCGGTTACGTTTCCACTTCCATTTCTTGAGGACTCGTCGGGTGCTGGGAATTGCATAGAGCTGTGTTTACCAGCTGAAGACTACTAGCCAGAGTTTATATACCTATGTCAAACTAAAATAACTTCAAAGTGAAATTTAATTATTGGTTTGTAGAGCCTGCTGCTGTAGCAAACAAAATACACGGCATATACCATTCAAATTAGATGTATTAAAAAAATGCTCTACTTTTGGGAAATAGAATGATTTTGCATTCAAAAGGATCGTGGGGCGGTTGATTTAAAAATATGGCATTCTCAAATGCATTTTTATACATTTATCCTTGAATAAAATGTCTCTGGACTGTAACTACAAGGAGACTTCACGTTATTTCTTTTAATATGCTGTGTATAACTACCACGACTTGTAATAAAATATTTATTATTAAGTATAGATTTAGTTCGTTAACACAATCAGTTTAAAAATTTTGGTAGCCCGAAACATATTGGAGAACGTCCTAACCAAAGAGCGGACCCTTCTTGGGGAAGCTCACGTCATTGAGCGCACTTTTTGCAGCTGTGGCGGTTGTACCATCTCTATGCCACTTCCACAAACAACCTCTGATTTAAAGACACGAGTTGCCAATTAGTAGTGGGTACTAAAGGAAAATGGCCGACGGGCAAAATTACTTGAATACTCGTTACATGCATGCGTAGTTCGTGCCACGACTCGCGCCCCCCTTTCTCAGGACTGCGCCGAAAGTGAAAATGGGTGGGAAGTGGTGAGAACTGAAAATTATAAGTACTTAGTATAATGAAACTGTTACAGACTCTAGTTGCTTTGTCTGGTTTTTTGTTTGAGATACACTACTCTAGTCACAATGTGATGTCTGAGTTTATTTTCAAGCTTGTTTAAGCATTGAGGTTTGTATTTCGTCTTATACCGGGTGTAAGGGACAGCGTCCCGCAAACTGATAGGGGTTGCTCAGTCAACGACACTGAACACATATCACCAGGTTTTTTTTTCAGGAAATGAAAAAAAAAATTGCTTTTTCATACAAATTGTCTGATTGATGTGGTCATTTTGTATGAAAAAGTAAATTTTTTTTTTCATTTCCTGAAAAAAAATCCTGGTGGTAGTTGTTCAGTTTCGTTGACTGAGCAACCCCTATAAGTTTGCGGGACGCTGTCCCTTACACCCCGTCAAATAAGAATATTTAATCTTTTTGTCAAAATAAACTCATAATTATGCTAGTTTATGTTTCGTCCTACATCTATGACATCCTATACCTAAGTATACATAGTAAACTAACACAATTTTACTCAAAGAGTAATTAATATTTTGTCGTTTTATCTTTTGTTGTCAGTTTTGTTTGATATTTGAGTAACCATTACATTCGTAGTACACTCAAATGTTATTTTTATCATACTTAAACCTAATCGCTGATTATGAGTTTTGAGAAGCTGTTTTCTGATTACGTATTTCTTTATATTCTTTCCATTACATTCATGTTTATGTATTGGTGTTGTAGATGTATAGATGATAATCTATTGCTGTCAACCAACGGGTTTCAAATTACAATCTCCATACTTAACCAGCGGTAGGCACCGACTCTTGCCCTTTCAGGGTAGTGATCATCGCTAATAAATAATGATAAACTATTCGCGTTAATTGAACGGGTATGATTCTGCAATGAATGTTTCCAATGTTTAATATGAAATGCTTCTTCATCATCATAATGTGAAAGACGCTTTATTTATAATCTAATTTTTAGCGTTTTAGGTTCACCCGCGGCTTAATGAGTTTTCCCGTGGAAAATAGATATTTTCCCGCGGTAGAAAGTAGCGTAATGTAATGTTACTCGCAAGGTAAACGTAGTTTTGTAATAGTGAGAGAATTTTCGAAATCGGTGCAGTCTTCTTCCTCTTGTCGTGTGGGTTTCAAGTCGATCGACCCGATGAACCCTGGTGTCAGAGATTTTGAAATACAAGAATATATACAGAAATACAAATACATATATACATACATACATACACACAAGAAAATATATACAGAAATACAAATCTTTCCTCTTTATAATATTAGTATAGATATAGAGCAATGATAAGGCACTCCTGTCATAAAGCGGTCAGCGTAGCCGATTGACATTTCAAATAACGTCCTAAACAGACGTCCGAGAAGCCCTTTAAGTAGCTGATTGTTAAAATATTCTTCTATGAATTTATTTTTTAAATTCCCATGCATAATAATTAAAAGTTGGACAGTTGTGTAGAACTTTAGTTGATAAAAGCCAGACATAGGTAATAACTTACCACATCATTCTAAAGTAGGTCGATACAATTCATACCTAGAGATTTTTTGTACGCCAGTTTGGTGCTCTGTGATCGATTGATGACGAATTCATGATCTAATCTCTAATCTGTTGGGATGAGGTGTGTCTGGTGAAACACGATTTTGAATATAGCATGATTTTTGCTCTTGCATCACTTTTGGATTTTATTTAAAAGTGACTAGACTTTTAGATTCTCAAAAGTAGCTTGTTAAAGTGAGTACAAAAGTTAGCTTGTACGTACTGCGGAGTAGATATACAATATGATAATTATCTAACTACATAGAGCCAAAATACTGCTAAACCAGTGGTTCCCAAAGCTAGCAGAACCACAACTCTTTAGGAATAGGAATATCGTCACAGCAAAAAATAAAGCTAAGTGATATCGTAACAAGGTGAAAGACTATAAAAATATTAAACCGAGCATTCGACTTACGGCTCAATAAAATCATAATATGAAATTTTCTTTACCATCAAAACAGGGTTAAGTATCAAGTGGTTCCTGGTGCGATAGTTTTGTAATATTCGCACTATTAGCTTCAGGAACTGTCTAAAATTTGCTCGCTACTCGCGACTCATGGTGTAGGTACCGTAACGTACACTTTGGGAAACATTGGAAAAGAACAAAAAACCAAATCATTTACACACGTCACTTGACAATAATGAAGATCTTATCAATAGGCTAATTGACTACATAATTGATTCCTCGGCTGCACCGTAACCGTTTAATAAAAAAGTTCAAACGTAGGTGTTTCAAAACTATTGTCTTTTTTACAACCTGAAATTTGCACATCATGAGTCATTGCCTAATTCCATTGTTACGACTGTTAATAACGTTATTTTGACAGCAGTTTATTATGTTCCATCATTAATATTTGATAATATTGTTCAGTCTTTATGGTATTACGGGTAAGTGGACGGTTTTGGGTTCTGCTTACTATATTGGTCACTTTTATTCTACCTACACCCGAATCTACATCGGCAGAATCATGGCAGAATCTGAAAATTTATATAAAAATAATATCTGTGTTTAATTAAACAAACATTGCCATAAAACGGAAACAGTTTAAAGTTACAGAAATAAAAAACCCTTAGAAGCAGAAAAAGAAGAACAAACATCCATAAAATTATAACAACATTGGATAAAACATTCTTACATAGTTAAGCACAATTGTTTCATTTGTGGTAATATATCTTGGATCCATGACATGTCTACTAAGAGTTCAATATTCTCTTGAGTGAACCCAAATGTGTCAAAAACTCGTTACATCGAACACATCTGAATGTAAATGAGATAGTGGCACCTGTGAGTCTGCGCAGACCCTGACGTCATCTCTACGTGTAATTATAGTATCAGATACGAAACTTTACGATACCAAACGATACTGGCCATGGTTTATGCGACCACAAAACAGCTAAGTTTTACATTGCTGTTGTGGTTCAATGTCATTGTTCATTTCAAGATAAAGAACCGCCAATGTAAAGAATGGGCTTCAAAATAATCGCAATATGAATAAAACATACCTAATGTAGGTGAGCTTGAGACTACGGTGTCTTGTAACCTAATCTTTTGATAGCAAAATCTGTGTCAATGTTTAATACGACTCATATTATTTTAATTTAAACGATATATCAGAAAACGTCGTGAGAACACACCCTATACGGAAAGTTAGAATTAAAGCCTTAAAAATTATAGTTATAGGTACTAGAAATCACTTCAGATTTGACAGCCGTTCGAGGTCAATATATTTTGGCAAATCGGTTTGGAAATTAACTAAAGCAGTATTTTTTATTGTTTGTTTTAAGTATATATTATTACTGTAACGATATTATAATATTCAACTTGAAATGTTTATCCCACAATACTATTTTAAACACAATTTCACCCCTGACGCAGAAAGCTGGCTGAATAACCTAGATATAGACATTTGATCCAAGCAAGGGATTTCCATACACTATGATGATGATGAATATTCTGAACACACTGATAAATTAGTACATCATGCATACACTTACTACCCTATTGGCTACCAAAGATGCATAGGACACTAGATTAGCCACCTATCGTAAGTCTTCAGGTGTTATTATTTATTAACATGGAATGCAAAAACACATTAGTGTGACAATTTCATTCCAATGTTTTTACTGCAGTTCCCACCACAGAGACTATACTTCAAATATTGTCGCCGAGCCCACCATTCGCGGAAACGACAGGGCCTTACGCAAACACACATAAATATTGTGCTCAAACATAAATTACTAATATTATCCGCAAACTATAACCTCAGGCTTGAGACACACAAAACTGAAACTGGTCGTGTGACAAAACAAACATACCTGCAGTACCTGAATGGTGTACAAATCTCTTAGAAATAGAGAACTTTAGCAGCGGGGAAGTGAAATTCTAGCCAGGATAACTACTTGGAATTAATTTAAGAAAGTGTTAAATTATTTTAATAAGTGAAACCAACGAATCTTCCAAAGAACAGTTTAATATCCAAAAACCACATCAGTGGATCCCAAGAGTAGAGCAATAACAACACCATGGCAACGCATGAAGGCAGCATAGAGCTGCACCTGAACTAGGGTTGCGCGCGTCGGTAACAAGTGGGTTTATTTAACTTTTAATTGTATCTACAAACTATTTTTACTCTATTATAATCTTAAAAATTAGAGATTTTAATCCATTACATATTCCATTCTATATACGTGTAAATGTTATCACATAGCACCTTTTCAGTTTGATATATGTAACCATAAATTTTCTTATCGAATGACATGATACATATTTTATATGATTGTAATTGATACCTAGATTTTATTTATTGGTCTGATTAGTATTTATTACATGCAAAATATGTGCGAGGAATGTAAGTAAAGTTTGATAGAAATGAAATTACTTTATTGGCTGTTTTTTTATTATAAAGCAATTAGATCAATAAAGAAAATACAGCTTATTGCCTATCTAAATTGTGCTGTAAATAACATATAGAAATAACTAACGCTTTGTGAAATAATATTCAATGAGAAGTTTCGATTCCCTTTTAAAGCTTGTCTTGATGATACTTTATATTCAAAACCGCATATATACCATAAAGCTCAATTGTATACTTCGTCCATTCCACTTCTTACGCGCCTCAATCATCGCTACTAGCAGACCTCGACACAATTTGCACATATCCAAGTTGGAAATAATTATTTTGAATATTTCTTTGTAATTGTACCTACTGGATCCTGTTACACTGTATGCACTCAAATCCAGATTTCTCAACATTTTGGTATTCTACCCTTTCACTTTTTTTAAATTCCAGTACATTAAACATTATTAAAACCATCGATAGATTTATGAATGGGGTGGATTCTACCCCAGGCATCCAGGCAACGGCATCACAATCTTGCCAGTGGAAAAGCCCAGTTGAATGATCTCACATTTTAAGTAAATATGACAAGATTCTTTATTTGTAAACTAGTCGTAGTAGATTACTCTTGTCCGTCAGGCACGATTGTATCAAATCATATGATCAAATTACATCACTGGTGACGTATCACGATCGATATCCAAGTTGTATACAAATCACCATTGCCATACTTGATTTTAGATTTGTCTGTCGTATTGCAAATTAAACAGGTTATGATATGAATTAGTTCATGATTTTATTTAGAATAGAGTTCTATATTTTTTCATATTTTAAGGCAGGATATGGTAATGTGAAAAACATTGCACGACTCAAATTGGTAACCACTTGTTGATTTTTTTTAAGTCTTTTAATTAGAATAGACAAAAGAATTATGTTTTTCCCTAATAAAGGATTTCGTTCCAGAAATCATGTCACAGTCGTCGCTATCATTTTGTAGATATTGAAAAGCGTTCATCTTCCAATAAGTTTTTGGTATTATTAGTTTCATTTTCATGAGTTCATGATATAAATAAGTTCAGATTTACATAACATACAAACACTGTCCACCAGATTACAGCATTTGCAATCAACATAATAGATTACTCTTGTTCAAAACGATTAGCACAAATAAACACGAACTACGTGAATAATTATAACCTGTAGCAAGTAAATACAATAAACCATTAATTGTATCAAAATGATTTATTGAGGTCCTAGCTGTCTCAGTCGCTCTACGTAAGTGTCGTAGAGCATTGATACATTTTCATATATGCAAATGTATGTTTATGAGTGACTAATGGGTTGAAATAGGATCTAGTATTTGCTTAATATCTGGTAATTAAGGATAAGGTTTGATTAACTGTAAAACAAGCAAATAGCAAAAATGCTACAATATCAAACCTGGCTCTGAACGCGCTTGATAGGTGAGAAAAAAAAAATCACAATACACCTAATGTAAAGCAAGTGATTGAATGTTTCTCGTTATTTCCCTACTATTTCCATTTAAAGTGAAAGAGGTAGTACCTACCTACACGTTTCCTTATTTGAATTAAAATATTTTAGTCTAATAAAAAAAATATATATATGCATTGAATAAATCTCATGAGTTTTGTATTAAAGCTCCCAAGTCCTAACAATACGTTAGAAGCGATACCATCTCTGTGAAAATTATAAGGCGCACTTAAACTGGAATTACCTGGAGATGTTGAGGATTGTGTAGGCAGTGGGATACCGTTTGCAGACCTGACTAGACGGGAAGATTAGCTCCATGAGAACTATCTACGCCCGAACAAAACTGAATGCATAGCGTGAAGACGAAATATAGTCATTATAATGTAGGTATAGGTATCCTTTTTCTTAATTTTCCATAAGTAATTTCTCAAGGTTTTGTAATTAATAAATCAGCCAAAAAGCAGATTTTGCATTTTTTGCAAAGGCAAAGGATCTAGAATTAGGCCTCTTCCGTTGAGGCTTTCAAGCTTCAAACATCGATATTTTTTAATTGCCCTTCTAGAAAAGTCTTGAAATGCCTACAGGTGTATCCTCCCAAATCTTCTGTTCCCGTAACATATTGTTTTTAATTTATGTAAACAAATTTGAATGTGTGTTGTGTATTACGGAACTTCGGCTGAGCGAGCACTTTTGAAATGTGTAGGTTTACACTAACGGTATGGCTGCAAGTGCAGTTTCAACAAGTTGAAAGGGGTAATCTTCTTTCTTTTGATGATGCTTGTCTTGCTAGAGAGGCTTGAAGATCGCTACTTGAATTTTCTATCTTCATTCTGCTCTGAGAATTCGTTTGGAATGGTAAACTCATAATTTGTTACGGTCTTTTTATTTGATGAATGTTCAGAAGATTATCGAATGGATGGCATTGGATTTGTTTTCTTAATTTTGAAAAATTGGCAGTATGAAAAATGGTTTTAAAATTCCATCGATTTCTAGAATAGAAACATTTGATTATAATTTTAATGTTATTAAAAGAATATATTATATATAATGTACTTTGTATATGAATAAAAAACATGAAGTATACTATTTTATCGCTTCAAATGAAATAAAAGTAAGAAAAACACAAAGCATTCAACCAATTAGATTGTTAGATACTCCATTATAAACTACTAAACACATTGTTAAGACCACCCGTACACATATCAATTCACATCTTCGACTTACAAACAAAATAGGAGTCGTTTATTTGAAGAAATAAACGAACAATTTCATTACAAAACAAAGATTTACTATGAATGAACGTGTAGGCGACTTCCATATATCGACATTACTTCACGAGAAAATATACCTTATTTTCTTTAAGTTTAAAGGAGAGATTTATTCGAATTGTCAATATTCCATCGCTTCCAAGACAAAATGAACTTTAAAACAGCAATGTTAAGACATAAAATGGTACTAACGTATGGTGTTATAGAGGGATTATTAATAGTATTGCAGTGAGAACAGGTGGCAGTAACGCGAGGATGAGCTCAATGTAATTGCTCACTACCGCGATATCTCGATGGCTTCCATTTGAAATATGGACGGCTTTCATAGACAAAATGGTCTTTAAACATTTTATGCCTTCAACCTTAAGCAAGAATGAGCATCAGGGAAAATTATGCCTTATTTGTGCAAGTGAAGAGTGGATTTGGCAGGCGCTTGTTGAGATTATAAGTAGCTTTAGACCGGACGTTTCATGTCGCATGCTAAGTATTGCATCGTAGGTGCGAGCATTATGAATGAAACACGGTGTGAGGTGCCTTTTGTGTAAGTCATTTCAAGTTACGCTGAAATTTATGTGCGTTGGCGTAATCTAGTACTTGAAAGGTTTGTGCAATAACTCCGAAAGGCGATTTAATCAAACCCACCAAACTAATTTAACTTACAAGCTTAAGGAAGTTTCTAATCTCAATAAAATAAATAATGTTGCTGAATTTATGATATTGTCAAAGACGTTGTCAAATATATGACTAATTTTATTGGAACAACAAATTGGCGTGGTAAGTAATATAACCTAAGCAAAAGAATTTGATAGCCATACTACCTACTTGATTTTAGTGCACCGATACATTGCGCTTGCAAAAGACTTCAACGCGTACTCTTTGAACTTTTATATGAAAATGAAGGAAATAATTTTCGAGTATATATATAATATGAAAGGTATGTAACATCTTAGTTATTTTATTCCTAATTATGACGCAGGTTCACAACAATAGACAATTATTATGAACATAAAATGTAAACATAATTATAAATATTTGCAGTGCAGGCCGGTGGGCGCCGCCGGATCCCACCTACACGTTTCCGTACTGCCCTTCCTGCACTATCATTTAATGTGCACTTTCATAAAAATAATAAATAAAACAATTAAATATTTTTCAATAATATTGAAATTTGTACAAATGTAGGTATGTAGGTGTGAAGCTTTAGAAACAACCTTCCTGTAAACCTGGCTTTGAAATAGGTAGGTAATGATTCTTTTTCGCTACGAAGTCTTTTATTTCCAAAATATCATGAATGATGATGTGAAATTTCATGGTTTTCATAGTTCAGTAAGTGTGCAATATAAGCTGAAAACTGGTCATAATTATGATTATCAATTTTAGTTTTTGTAAGCAGAGTTTTATACGTAATGTCTCTCACCAGTAAAACGTAAACAAAATATAAAAGGATTCACTAAATCGAAATTTACTAGTAATTTATTCTTGTCTAAAATTGTTTAGCAACTTTTAGTACTCGAACCCATTTGATTGTAAATTATAATGAATTGAAAGTTGTTTAAAATAGGATCCATAAGACTATTGGATCAGTAATTAGAAATAAAACAGCTTTCTAATAATATTACTGGCAATAAAAGGAGAATCAATTATATTCCTCATTAACATCGGCAATTAGGTATTAGTTTTCATAAAGTCTCCTTTCGAAATTATATGGAAATTGGAGTTAAATGTTAAAAAACTATATATATGTGGTCGTTTTTCTGTTACAAAAGATCAGTTTTTAGTCAAACCTTTAGTGTCATTTTCACAAATTAACTAATTCATTACATTATACAACTTTTTGGGCTGAGAAAATTTGATTCGTCGCGACACGCAAAGAAGAAGAAGATCCTACTTCCATAGTCATATTTATTTTAACGTACACAATATTTCACTATCGAACTACGACTCTTATGCAAATCCCAAAAAGAATATAATTGTTTGTACACAAACAAAGAAATATATGCATCTAAAATTTACGCCAATCGCTGTTTCCGAGAAACTAACACCTAGTTTAATTTAAAGTTGTAAAAAGTATGTAACTGTTCTTTGTTTTATCTTTAAAATAATTAGGTAGGTACATTCAGCAAGTTATCTATTACTTAGTACGAAACTTGAAGCTTCAAGTAGATGTAAGTAATTTGATGCACATATCTTGCAGTGTAATTTCATCGAAGTAATTATTCCCTTATCGCCTGTTAGTTGTGGGTTTGTGTAGGACTTGTCGTGTTAAGGAACAATTTGTTATGGTTTTCGTCCATGAGTTGTGTTATGACTGTTTATTAAGATATTCGGGTCAGAGAAAACACTGTTTATTCATTACCTGATTGGGGTCACTCAATTCATTACTATAAGTTTAGGTAAATATTTGGTGATTGTTCAATAGTTAAATAGACTACAGTGGAGCGTGGGAAGGTCTTCAACGTTCTACCAGATGGACTGATAGCCTCAAGCTTCAAGGTTTTTATACCCGGATGTGGACCACATTTTGGTCGATCTGGAAGTCTTTGGGGAAGCTGACGTACCACTTTACTATATTGATACTATGTATGTATTTATTCTATACTGTTACGTTATGAACTGACTGACACCTGTTGGGACAGAAGAGATTGATCATCTCCTCCACTTACTATACTAGTAAGTAACAGCAATTGGAGACACATTAAAAACCTGGGAAACAGGTATAAGTAGGTAGGTACCTAATATGAAACGTGGTGCACCTACACTACATACTTATGTGGAATCTGTAAAACCTCAGAGAGAGATATTAGCCAAATATTGTTCTTGAATAATTATTTTTAACCTGGGTCTGGTCTGGATGCTTTTTGTGAATGGGCACTCTTATTTTACTCGTGGTTTTATTATTTTATCTATTTTTACAGCTAGATGCAACAAAGTAAGTCCGATTCCTTTTCAAGTCATCCATGGACAAAGCCTTCCTCTCTCCACACAAAGGTTTTAAATCCCCACAATCTCGGCGGTATCATCGCACGTGGATCAGCACACGTCGCGATCCGTATGCGCCTGCGCAGCCAGTGTGCGTCGTGCCTTATTTCTTGCTTGTTTGTTTGGAGATGTCGTTGTTATTAATAAAAGTTATTTTAGTGTATTGTGATGTCTTTAAATTGTATCAGAGGACAGTATTTTTTTCTGTATTTATGTTATTTTATGCTAAAAGCCTGTATATGTTAGCTGAGCTAGACTTTACGTGGCAATATCTTGTTATTTTTCTCTCAAATACATATTTTAATTTTTAACTATTGAAGTAAAACTTCCAAATAAAATGTACACTTACACCAACATTGGACTTTAATTTCTAATTGTAATAGTACATAAACTCAAAACCCAATGATCAATAAAATACATAAAAACAGTATTATGCATGTAAAAATTAAGGCAATAAAATTAAAACCACAGTTCTGTTTTAACAACTGCTTTATACAGTATCGTAGGTTTTATAATATAGTTTTATTACACCAAGTACAGTATGCAGGATTATATGTTATTTAAAAAATAGTATTAATGTAAAAAAATAATAATTGTGATCTGTTTTCAAAAAGCGTGTAAATGCTTGTAGAGCCGTAGTAGGTGTAAAAAAAATTAAAATAGGGTCATTTCACACTTTGTCGATCTCTTGAAAATAATTCCTTCTATTAATAACCTATAACACGCGTGAAAGCACTTTATTACTACCATTAAGTAGCTATGACCATAACCATTTGAGGTTGCGTCAAAATCCCCTATCTGGTAGTTTAAACAGGACCTTTTAAGCTCTCCAGCAGACCTTGTGTCAGACGGGTCCAGTCTATGAATGGGGGTCTGAATGAAACCAGTCCCCGACTATAAGTTACCGGTGACGTATCAGCTAGCTTACTGCCATAACTTAGCCTGACTTGGGATCAATTGCACCAAAATAATATTAAGTATAACTGGCTGGTAAAAAATAGTTAAAACTGAGCCGTGATTAAGTGGATTGTCAATGTGTAATGAAATCAATTATCATCAGCAAACAATCTCATGTGAATTTGATGAAGACGAGAAAAACAGACTATGCAAAGTTTCAATATCAAAACGAAATCAGGTTAAGATGATGATCAGAGTAAAGGTGATTTTGAACTACCTTATCATTTGTTTCAAGCCAGGCAGGCTGCGCCCCTGTGTAGTGTACCTACGTAGGGCTTAATCTGGTGATCTGCGACTAAAAAGCTATTTAACCAGAAGTTAAAATTAACCAGCCTTCTGTGCCATCGGTCCTCAAAAGTTACGAAAGCAACGGTTAAAACGCAGTAAACCTGAGACTAAGAAATGGGCAGTGGTTTGCGGTAGACGCGTTAGGCTTGTTGATGACATCAATTATGATGTATGATTGTGGGCAGCGCGATATTTACACCCGATGCAGTTAATAATCGAACATTGGTAAAATACTGCATTTTAGTGAATACACACCCGATAGTTTCAAATTGTAACCAAATACTTGAGATATGTGATCAATAAATATGTTCCTAATTTCTCGGTGAATAGCACTTGTTCTGTTGTTTTTGTTCAAATATTTTTATCCACTTCAGATTGATTCAACATTCAAACTTTTCGCTAACGATTTATTTATATTGCACATTTTGGGAGATTTCTAGATCACTCATTTTCAAATCTCGACTAAAAGGACCTCTAGTACTTAGAGTAGGTACCTATGTAATGAATACAAGTAATTTTAAGTCAAAATAGTGTGACAACTAGTTACATAAATCTGCATTTTATTAGTCGGTAACCCGCCAAACAATTAACTAAAGACATATACCGTGACAAAGTGTTGTACGATAGGAATTTTCAATTAATCTGTGTATTGCCTACGATGTTGTTCTTCTTTATTGCTGACATCGTGTTCAGTTTAATAGAGATTGGTATACAAAACGATTTATTGAGCTGTTAATTTATTAATGTCGCTATAACCTAAACACTTGTGTAACTTTAAAGTTACAGTTTATAGAATAATGAATATTTTAATAGCAGTGCTTATAATTATTATACTGAATCTGTTGATCCTATTTCATTTTCCATATTTTGGATCTGACTGTGCATTGCTTTGTGTCAGGTTGTCAGTTTATAAACGCAATCACCCAGAAAAGGAAGCTGCTGGAACCTACATGTTTTACTTATGTATTTTCTAAATACCTGTATGATTTGTAACTCATTTATTAGATTTGCCATTTATCAATCAATCAAATTTTTAGTAGCTTCTTCTCAATGCACATGAACATCCCAATTATGTACATATTTTAACTTAATTTCCTTCTCTACCAGAATAATTTTATAGTACCTACATAACTTCCAAGGCCGTTGTTGAACATTACCAATCGGTAAGTATCGCTGGGCATGCCTATAATTTCCTGGAAAAAGGCACCAACTACCAAGAACGGCTCATAACAAAACAATCTACTAAGTCGTACACGACTTTACGACGCTCCCCGACTGCTCAACAGATAGCGCTTTCTTCGACTACAACAGACATTTATATCTGTTTATTTCACCTTGGATCCTTTATGGTGCAGTTGGTAGTAAACTCTAGACAATACAAACGTTTTAGGTTCGATTTTAGACTATATCTTTAACTAACTTTTTGAATTAACTGAGAAGTAGAAAGTGAATCGCAAAACTTTTTTCTACTAAAAAATCATACTCTTCGTTCCATGTTCCTCATAATCTGAGGGTCGTGAATCCCAGAAGCATCAAGCTACTAGAATCTAGAGGATATCAAAGGAGGAAGAGTTCACAAATTTATCCACGACCATATTTGTGTATTTATCCAAGAAAGCTCTACAGTCTAGTTTGACCGTTTCACAACATAATAAGTATTTTAGTCTGTTACTCCATTTACTTTTCCTTATAAAGTCCACAGAGTGAAGACCAAGCTTGTAATATTGCAGTCTTGACGCTCTCAGGGCTAAGCAATGGTTGTTGGCCGTTAGGAATGGCCTCCCTTTGTGTGTTTCACAAAGCAGAAGAAATATGCCACTGTTCCACAGCGCGTTAAGATCTCTGAAGAGTTGATATTTTAATCTTGGATTGCAGGCGAGAGCGCTGTGCGGACTTAATGTAAATGCTTTGAAGAAGGTATTTCCCTAAAGGAATGTATATTTTTATTTAGTTATACAACGTGTAACAGAAAGGGTATATGCATCGAGAAAGGTGTGAATCTACCCATGAAACTGAACATATTTCCCTAAGGAACATAGGTCGAAAAGCATTTTAAAATATTTACCTTCCACACAAATTGGAAGTTTTTTTTTTCGTATCGACCTATGTTCCTAACGGAAAGTAATTCAGTTTCATGGGTGGATTCAAATATTTACCGCGTAAATAAAATTATATTGAGTTTAAACAATGTTTATTCTTATACATGAAAAAATGTTATTTCCATTTTGATATAGGATCTAAGTGTAAGTTACAAACTAACTAAGCAATGCCAGATGATTCGTATCATATGTCACAATATAAATCCCCTTCATTTTAGTTTAAACCTGCACCAGCCGACTATTCCGACCAAGCCTTCATCCAAAGCGCGGTATGCAGCTGATGTCATCACTCCGCAGTAAATCAAAATATATATTCCAAAACGAACAATGGTGAGAGGCGATCCTGGGTTATGACGTCATAATTAAGGAGTCCAGTTCATCCGAAATTCGGGGTAAAGTTCTGAGTCAGTCGCGTGAGAAGACTGCATATAAAAAGTAAAAGTACCTACGTACTTTGTTCATGACCACAATTGCGCCTTTAACATCATTGAGTACCACGCTTCAGATGTGAGTTGAACATACATTGCTCTTCTATGGTAAAAACTTTAGCAAGGTATGGAATATAAACCAGCAATGGAAGTTGAAGATGCTTCTAAAGTTAAGTGTAATAATTCATTGAAGTTCGATTATTTCTGGCTTATTTTAAGGTGATTCATTTTGGAAAGGCTTGAAATTTCCCAACCAGCAAATTGGCTGAAATTGCTGCCTATTTTGTTACTCAGAGTTATATAATGGTGTTATAAGAGTTCCGGAAGCAGATTAAAGCAATACAATTGCTTCTGTTGCTGCTTATAGCTGCATGAGCTACTTTAAGTGCTAAAGTTGATTCTATTATCACCTTAAATCTTACAAAAGATCTTTTAAGAACTCTTTTGCCTCTTAAGCCCTTAGATAAGAGTTAGTAGATGATAGGTTACCACTTTAAGCTTCATAATAGCTGCGTTTGCGCATCTTATAATCCGTTTGACTGCATAAGTGAGTTCGTTACAGGTATTTGAATGTAGCTGCATAAAGTATTTAATGATTACTGTTGTACTACTAGCAGTGCCATAGGGGAAATAACTCTGCACTCTTAAGCAGGTTTTAGTTTCAATTATATGCATAATGGTACTATAGACTACTTTCAATCTTTAGAAAGGAAGCAAGAGCTTCTTTGAGTAACAAGTGTCCAATGGGCCAGGCCTTTAGCGGCTCTTTTAATGGTTCTGACTGTACTAAGGTAGTAAAAATAACTCCAAGCTTTTTAAGAGAAGAAATTAGCACAAAAGACTGCAAGAGAGAGCCAATAAGGTAAAAATAAGGGTTTGTAGCTGCATGACTCAAACGCCATTTTGATTTAGATAATTTTGATTTGTTTGTTTACATTTTTAGGTTATATAGTATTTTTTTAGCAAAAATCTAGACAAATAGACCAATTTATGAGTAGCTTCTGATTACCTTTCAAGTTTTGTAACATTCTCATATGTAAAAAAGCAATAACAACGTAAATTAAGATCTACTTTCAATACCGTATGTAAATTGAACAGATGAAATTTTATTACTTTGATGATAAAACAAGGGCGCGTTAAAATTACTCTAAATAATGTTACCTTTTTGCACGGTAAACTTGCCGGCGTTTTGCGATACGCATATAAAACACTTAAGACTCAAAAACATAATACTTACTTGATTGAATAAATAATTTTAATGGCCGCCAACTGGTATTTATTATGCACTGCACTGATATTCTATTAATACTGTGGATGTCAAAAAAGAACGAAAGAATTACAGCTATGAAGGAGCTTCGAATATAATCATTCGTTCATTCTTTCGTTCACTAAGCGCTACAAGGGCTTCAAAGTGGTAATAATTATAAATTACAGCTATTGTGCTACTTTTATGCTGCTGTTATGCAGTAGAATTAGAACTATGGGCTGCAAAAAGTGGTGCCCAATTGGCGACACAGTTGCTTTATAGCTGCTGCATAGCGTGATCTATTTCTTACGCTTAGCACCTTGAGGAATAATCGGATTGGCTCTATAGCCTCACAGCAGCTAATTTTGCTGGTTGGGTTAAGATAATACGTTCAGAGTTTTCGATTATCGAGAATGATGTAAGCGATATAGAGTAACGGTAGATTGATGAGTGGGATGCTTCTTAATATTGATCACATTTCCTTCCCTTTCAAAAAAAAGGCCTAAATTACGCATTAAAAATAAACAGCGATCACCGTCTATTGCAAGATATAATTCTACAACTATCATAACACTCTCAAGTCATTTTTTGAAGTTCTTTTTTTATATTATCCATTAAATTTTTCAAAAATAAAATTAATTTTACCTTATGGTCTAGCCTAGGCACTACAGCAATACTTAAAAATATCAATAACATTTCCGTCGTCAACTTACTTACCTTCATATTATGAACAAGAAAGAAATGTTGGATTACTAATCTAAATATAAACAAGTAACATCATGTCCTCAAATTGATACACTCATTGAATCTCGTAACTGTGTCCTTATTCAGGTTCAACTCTTTTTTATTAAGTAATTTCCAAATGGCGTTTGTTAGGCAAATATATACCACCTGTAAGTACCTATTAAAATTATTAGCAACATCTCTGTGCCTCCTTTCCTTTTCCTGATTCGCCGTATGTTGCAGGTTTTCCATTCTTCTACTCTATTTTACAGTCAAATCGACAACCACACGAAAAAATAAATCTTTTATCCACACGCTACAACAATCATCGTTTTTGCCGCAGTTGAAAGTTCACATTATTTCGACGACAAATCGATCGTCCCCGAATAAGGCTTTGAGATGCGTCACTTTTTAATTGTTCCTAAACCGGCGTGACCGTTACTGCATTCGACATCGGAACTGCATTTGGCACATTTCGGTACACTAATTAACGGGATCTATAACGGGCAGTATAATGCAGATAAAGGATCAATGAAACACAAGGTAAGTAAGGAAAAAAGTAAAGTAAGGTACTTGTGGCCTCGTTAGGGTCAGATTACCGTGTTATTGAGGGTCTGAAGTGTTGTCAGCTGATGTCATCCAAAAGAGAGTGGTAGTGTAATATAATTAGAAAGTATTTAGTAGATTCATTTGCACTACTGTATACTTAATACCGAGCTTGAGTATTTTTGTTAACAGAAATAGTACCTATTTATTTGGAGGAGTTACTTTTTTTTTGTGATTGACTCTTGTTTTGGTCAGGGATGACAAAGACAGAGTCGACGATGGAGCGAGCTCATCTAGAATATGCCGCTCTAATTATTAAATGGTTGTATGCATTCGGAAATACAGACGCGATAATGACTTTTCACCGTTTTTACCTAATAAATAGCTTGTTCATTCATCGACTCTATATCTCATTAATATCGATAGAAAGATGAAAGTTCAGTATCCTAACTTAGTAACTTAAGTTACAAGAAGTTTTAATTTAATGGCAAAAGGGGGCTTTCACAATAAAACTGAATAGCTAACAAAATTGAAATCTATCCTTTCTGAAATCTATCTTAAATTGAAATCTATCTTTCTCCAAATTCGAAACACTCAATAAAATTTGAATACGGAACCCTCGATCAACCAATGAGGAACCACGTGGGCGGGGCTTGAAAATCACCCAATAACTAGGGTACCGCACGCCGCCCAATAGGTTCACAAACTTAACTGAATTAAATTAATGGTTCCTCCCAATCCCAACCGATCATACTGATGTCCATGCAGTAAGTACCTACTCGTAGTTTGGAAAAGTTCATATTGGTAGCGATTTAGCGTTGCAAAAACATGACTTAACTAATATAAGAATTTAAGGATAAGAATTTACCGCCTTTCATTAAAATGACATTTGCAAAGAAATAAAAACTTTCATAAAAGCGCCGGCCGTGTGAATTTAATGGCAGTAAAAATTTAAACGCAATTAACCGAGCTAATTTCAAATCGGTCCTTCGGTACACCTTTACAGTTTAACAGTTTATACAGACTATACAGAGTGTTAAAAATAATTATTGGAGAACCACCTAAGTGTGGGGCGTTTAATACACCAGACGTTCGTATGAAGCTCATGCCACATAGATATTACTTAACTATAAGAATATCTTTCTTACTTACTAATTTATCAACTCAATATGTAATATTGTCTGGCTACATCAAAATGACTATTACATAGGTAGGTAAGTATTTAGGTACAAACAAAGTACATACAAAGTTCTCTTTAGTACGAGGTCGCTTTAACTAACATTTTTATAGGTATTTTTTTCAATGTACTTCAAAACCGTTTCTCGCTCTCAATATAACTTTACATATAAACCGGTGAGTCCATCACAAAGAAATATTTCAAACCGAAAGTATCCGAACCTAAATCAGCGCTCAGCATAATAAATTTCGCATTGACACACATCGACCCAGCTATAAAATATACGACTCTTTTTGTTTCCCACAAACATTTTTATGTGGACATATTTAAAAAAATACTCCGCAAATAACTTGGAGATGAATAAATATGGCGATGTGGTAGTAAACGTCAATAATATGCAAAATAATGGATGGTAATCTTCGAGCATATTGGTGATTTGCGAGCGAGCGTTTCAAAGATTAGCCGGCGCTTACCTTGTTCAAATCACTTTTTGTTAAAGACTGTCGGTTCATTACCCGACAGCGACAAGTAAGAGAAGGCGTTTGTTTTATTTGTATGGCTGATTATTTTCTGTTGGAAGTGATTGGTGCTCGTAGCCATTTCGTAGCTAGGTAATGTATAACCCAACCACTCCATAGTAAAGTTCATTGGGAAAGACTTTGTCATATAGCCATACGTTAATTTCAGCTTTATAACGGACGCGAAGTTATCATACATTTACAAGATCACTTTCTTCATTAGTCTAGTTATTCTCGTAGTGTTATTAGGTCACAGACGGATAAACCTCGACAGAGACAGACACCCACCACATGGTGTGACCCGCGACCCGGTGACATTGTTCATTATTTTTAATATCCATTGCTCGTTGCAAACCGGCCAGCAATTAGTTCCTACGCACTTTCTCAATAATGTTGCCAGATGCTAAATGCTAGTAAGGATTTTGCTGTTTGAAAATGTTGACTTGAAGTATACGCAGGCTAGCTAGTTTCATCAGAGATGATGGACGTCTACCTAGCCTATCACTAGTAAGCTTAGTGTGAAAAAAAATAAGAAAGTTCATTGCTAAGAGGATTTCAAAACATTGAGCAACCTATTTATTTGACAGCGAAAGCAGAATAAATAAAATAATATGAATGTCACCTTTACTCAACATTTTAATTGAGAACATCTATTTGATCCTAGAGAAATGGTCATGTGAAAAATGAGGAGCAAAATCCATGTCAAAAAGGGCTTAATTAGGAACCGTCGACCGACTTCCTTCCCTGCACATTATTTTTATAAATTGGCTACATTTATCCAAGAATTTCTATGAATTTACTTACTATTTAAAATATCTAAGTACTTAACGTATTTGCTTACAATCACTGAGTAGATAATCACTCTTAAAATGTTCAATGTTATTGCAAAAATATTGTGTTAGTTAAATAATTTCATTTCTAAGGTTTTAGATCCTACCGAATTATCGACCTGGCAACCCTGAGTCTATGATCACTATGAATTCGGTCATCGCCCTGCAAACCTAGTTACGTTTTCACTTGCGAAGGACGAAGGCCTCGCCGCTATTAATGCTATTAATAATGATAGTGATTTATCAGTCTCAATGAAAGTAAGAATAGTTGTTTTGCATGATAATTAGAAAGTTGTTGTTTATAGATTTGTTTTCATTGTGAGATTAGCTAGGTATGTTATAGGTACTAGGTACATTATGGTTTTTAGAGTAGACTGCATTTATTATTTTTCAGGATATATCTAGTATAAATAAACCTACTTATAGATTACCTACACACTGACTTTTTTAAATAAATTATTATTTATATATTAAACTGCAAAAAACAAATCAGTTTTTTTTAACTAAATAAATGAAATAGGTACCACAATATCACTATTCAAAGTAAAAGTCCAAGTTCTGCGACTTTAAGTCCATTTTTCATGATAAGGATGTATTTTCGCGCGGTACTTACCTACCCATTTGTGTACGTGGTAGTAGGTACCTACCTATCGTTGTGCTAACTTCGAATTTTATTCTGATAAGCGAGCTAGCTCTTTTTTCGTTAATTGTAATTGTATTCAATATTGATTTAACGTTGTTACATTTCTTTATCTATTTATAGTTGTATTCAATTAACCTTTCAAATAACTGTAAGAAAGTAATCTTTAGGATCACCTTAGCAAAATATGTCATGGTACATCACCCACATTCACAAAATCGATGACATCTTCAGGCGAGCTAAGGGTTCGCCCACACGCATCCTGCCGACAGGATGTGCGGATCGCGCCTGTAATCGCCCTAATTGCAGCACTCGCGTTAATTTGTGCTGCGTTGGCGTGTGTGTGTCGTCGCCCTAATATTTCCATCTCATTGTGTCGATTCTTTTGTCATTGACGGGAGTAATTTCGATTGTATTATCATCCTTGTATTGTCTCCCGCTCTTGTTTCAGTATTATTAGACGTAACTACAACATTTAGCACTCTCATTGCTATAAACATGAAAGTACAGAACAGAACACACAAAAGAATAAACTAGTTTTCTCTCGTTGAGCCATCTTATAGTAGGTATACGTAACACGTAACCTAATTTGTAAGTAGCAAATATAAATATTTTGTACCCACCTTAATCTTTTGGACAATAAATTCAATTAAAAACTAAATCGTCGCGCATTCTTCGAATTTTATGTCGCCATTGAAATTTTGGAGTTTTGTATCAGACGATGGTATTTCGGACCCATTAGTTCATGCATAAAATTAAAATTTCTAAAACAAAGATGAGACATCGCGATTACCATAATACTTTTCATATTTAATATCCCTTGACTTTTTTCAATCTGACCTGTCATCAGAACGTCTAACAAAAACGTAATGGACGTCAAAACCACAATTGCCGCTGTCTTCATTTGTCGTCCTTTTGGAGTGCTTAGCAGAAGAAAATGTAATTGCACGATCATGTTTTCTTACGAGATTATCTGCAATAAGGGCACAGCAACAAATATACCCACAGACGCGTAAATGGAGAAATAATTGATTTTAAGGGTCTGTTCACGCAGCGCGGTCAGTAACAGCTTAAAGATTGGGTAGAATATTTGTTTGCGCTCAATTTATTAAAATGTGTTATCGTCCGTCATGTAAACTGAAAAGGCTGAATTTCAAGCTATTGGTAAGGCAACCCAGATGCATTAAAAGATATTACCCGTACCAATTTTCAGGGTTACTTAGAATAGCCTAAGAACATAATAATTTTATTATAGAGAGCTTTGACACAGAATACAACTTGTGTCATGAAAAAAATAATGTGACAAACTGTGTAAAAGGTAATGTGATGTGTAGGTAGTGTGAATTTAATATTGTAGTCGATTTACTGTATGTATTTTTGACATTTTCTTTTATAACTATAATAAATGACTTAAAAAAAGATTGTAATGTCATACTATTGAAAACAAACGCGTAGTCTGAACGGGCTCTAAATTGACAAATAATTGATTCTAATGACTCGCGCGCAGAAGCGACATGTCATTTAGAATCGCACTCGCACTCGCATTTGCACATGTTATTTAGCAAATCGACAAATGCGCAAAAAATGAGAACACTGTTTGCGCAAGATATATGATGGAATGCATTAAGACGTCGTACTGGGAATGTATCTGTTAATGTACAAGAAGAAAGATGTTATACGTTGTAAGTAGTGTTTAAGTTTTTATGGTTAGACGTGCAAAATAATAGATTAAAATACTGGGTTATTGTCTATGATTGAATTAAAAAAGAAACTGCAATATCTATAATACTTACGTAATTTTTGTAAAGACGATAATCTTTCATATCGAAATAATTAATTTAGTAAGCTGCTTTACCTACTTTACCTACACCGTGGGATATCCATTTTTTACTCTTTGTTTTTCATGTGAGGGTTTGTTCAGGATTAAAAAATTTAAGAATACAGCAAGGCCACGGTTATAATTATGATATAATGAATGTAGGCGAGGGTGCTGCATGTTGAGAGAACTGTCAAAAATGTGGCCATGGAAGCCTTAGAAGCCAAAGTCCTATCACGTAGGTAGTACAAGGAATTTTTATTTTGAGTTGGCACTGTTGGCAGCCATGTTGGTGGTGTTTTGCGTTAGTTAATTTTTCATTCGTTAAAAGCGTAGCCGTACTGTATATCAATAGGAACATTATAGGCTATCAATAGGGCAGCTAGAGGAAGGAAGAATTAAAGTGTTTCCATTGACCTAAAGGAAATAAAACAGGAAACTTGCTACTCATAGTCGATATTCTTTCACACATTTTTCTGATAGGTAATTAATTAATACTATCGCATAAGGAACTCGTATAGTCTTTAATTTACTAGCTTTTGACTTCACAGGAGTATTTGGGTTTTTTCGAGTGGAAAAGATAATTTTTCGCAGTAGAAAGTACCATACACGAAAAGAAAAGCTACAAATTTTTAGAAATTGTCAGTCGGTTCAGTTGTCGCATGAAAGAAGAACAAGTACCTACATTTTTAAATTCAAATCTTTAAAAAATACTTGGTTACGTAACCGTACGGCTAAAAAAAAATATAAATTGGCTATAAAAAATACCCTTATCTTTTTGTTTAACTAGACTATCTAACCACAAAGCTATGTTAACAACAGGATGATGTTCCAAAACAAATTCATTTTCACGTAAACGATGTAGCCGCATAATTTATCTCGGATCTACGGTCCATTCATGCTGGTAACCATGGAAACCACAGATGAGTATCTACACCCTTTATAGCCCTGCGGTCAGCCTTTGGGTCTTCTGTGGTGTGTAGGTAAAATAGCGTATCATAAGTTCACATGTTTCGAAAATTCCATAAGTATCCGTTTTGTGTACACAAAAAAGTTGGTGAAAACAATATTTATCACTCTATTATCATCCTGTCATAGGTAATTTAGGCTCTAAAAATATTCAAGTCATATACGGTATTTTGGCCAAATATTTATTATCTCCTGTATAAGAAAAACATACAACCGAATTGAGAACCTCCTCCTTTGTTTTGGAGTCGTTTAATAAAACAGTTTTTTTCCTTTGTTGGTACCTATACAGTTTTACCCTTAACCCGTAGTTAATCTGTCATATCATAACTAAACAATATATCGCATCGCCTATCGTCCCTGAGACGTGCAGACACGCAAACATAGTGAGGCGCCTCCAACACTTAGATTTAGAACCATGGACGAAGTAAGCAAAAGGAGTTAGGACTGATGGACGTCATAAACGAAATCGTGCCCAGAGAAAAGTCCATCTCGTTAAAAATAGATGACGCAAATAAATAACCTTCTTCTTCTTCCATCGAGTAGGTTTTCGAGTAGACCCGTATTAGTATTACCCTGTCAAAGGAGTCATAAAGATTTCTAAGGTTATCTATTTGCATCATCTCAATTTTGCAGGATGCTCTAGTGGAGTTATCATGAAAATATAATTCTAAATTTTACCTACAAAAGCTACGATACTTAATTTATCTTCATTGGAAGCAATAAACTAGATATGATTCTCCAAATAATTTCTAAGCGCTATTTGATTTTAGCCAAAATTCAATTTAAATAAGGCTCTATCAGTCCTAAGTTACTTTGTTTCGTCTATGTTCAGAAGCAAGGAAATAACAGAGATAGATCCTTTACATGTGCGTGGGCGCTTTAGCTAAGGTTCTATAGAGAGTTCAGAAGAATGGTCAAAGGGTATACGCAGGATTTAGTCAAAACAACAATAAAAAAAATAAACGATTCTAAACTATTGATAAAGTCTTATTGATTTTGCCAAGCAGTAAGTAGCGTCATGACGAAAGACATGGTAGCAATCGTAATCGACACATCAGACCATTCACCTTACCTTATGTAAGCAGGCAGCTTAGAGTGAAAAAAATGCATTGAAAATGCCTGGATTCTAGCCAGTAAGTCCTTGTTAAGTAGTCAGGAGTAAGGTATGGAAATAATGTTTTGTAATCGAATTCCAACATTTTAAACTTTAACTAAGTATTTTCCAGCTTCATTCATTGATAGGTACTACCTCTATACATAAATCATAATACAGTCTCCATTAAACCTTATGTTGCATAAAAATTTACACAACTTTTAATCATAATATTAATGAATTTATTTGCGGTAGGTATAAGAAACACCAAGCTGCAATTTACGTGTTCCTGCACGCAAAGCGCGTCGTGTCGGGGTGAGCGCGTATAAATTAGATGCGCAGGCGCTGAGTATCTGCCTCCGACATCTAAATGGAGTATTTACAATACACGATCTGTTTTTAGATATCGTTGCAAATTTTACATCGGTCCCGATTTGGCGGAAAGTCGGAAACACAATCACACTAATATTTTAGTCTTATTGGACCATAATTTTCATATAAGTTTTGAGACTTTCGCGGTTGTTCACTGCAATTAGATAATTGAATAAACATAATCGTGGTAATAATCCCGTTCATAACAAAAATCTAATTGCATAATTTTCATTTTTCTAATGAGAAAACAGAAATAGTCTGTCAGTTTGTATTTAGGTTTAGTCTGTATCCTCCCATAAGAAAACATATTATCTAGGGAAGGAGTTATAGGAAGTCCATAAGTATTTCTCTCTTCAGGTAGTGGTCATGCTATACATTCTTGATTTGATAGGATTAGATTAGTTGGTCTATAGTGCCGTAGTTTTTAGACATAAAACGACAGGTAGGTATGGTCTTATTTTACCTAGTTTGTTTTTCCGCTGAATCGGGGCTATAGTTTTGGCTTATGTTTATTATAATTTCCGTAGTATAGTAATGACCATACCGATTCCCTATGCAAATTCTTTTTTCTTCAATATGTAGAGTTTGACTTCTAAAATATAAGTTGATAGCTTTTACTTCTTTTTCTGTCGTAAGTTATAGGATCTAACCTGTTCAATTATTAGATGCAACTGCCTGACAGGTATTTTAATACCAATTGGGTATCAAACTAAAATAGAACTACAGAAGAATCGTCAAATTCTATCACGTCCTGATAATAGCTGTAACAAATTAAAACGTAACATCTTTGCGCAACATTGTTCTTCGATTACTAAGTACGGTGTTTGATGCCAAGTGCCATAAAGTAAGGTTTGTTGTATCGAATGCCAATTGAGGTGCATCCGACCTAGTTTAAATAGACTTTATAGGATCCTTGTTATTAAAGAGAGGCACGTAGCTGCGTGTATTGATTGCAAATATTTGGATGCAGTTGGCTCATTTAATTTGTGGTTTCATATTTTTATTTACGTTTTCTTTAATAAAGCAAATTATTAAAATCACTTATTCCATGTGAGCATCCATATACAAGAGATAAGTGACAAATTAATTGCATTAAAGGACATCGTTTGTGTACAGTCAGAAAGGAGACATCTGGGCAGGCCCGCTCGTAACAGATTATTTCAGAAAACTGTTTATGCATTTTCATGAAAAAGTATTTGTTGCAGTAAATCAACTGTGCAAATACGAAATTTCATGAAAATCCATAAACAATTCCTGAAATAATCTCATCCGTTTCGAGCGGGTCTGCCCAGATGTCTCCATTGCCGACTATACCTACCAGTTCAGTTCAGTTCAGTTCATTTATTTCACGATTACAGGTTTCAAAATTAAATTAAAATATATCAATACAAATAATGTCATCCGTAATGTGATCGTCAAGAGTATACAATATTAAATAATATAAAATGTCAAATAATAATAAAAGAAAAAGGAATAATAATTAATATTAATTACAATTTAAAATTCATGTCACTAGTATGGAAATGGAAATTTATATATTAATTAAAAATTAAACTTAAATTAAAAATTACAATTAATATACTCTGTTACAGAGTAAAATGCATTTTCCAATAAAAGGTTTTTTAGTCCTACAATGCAATCAATTTTCCTACAATGCAATCAATTTTCAATTTATTTGTAAATCGCAAAAGGCACTTTTGAATACAATTCTTAAGCCATACATATAAAAAAAGCGTTACATATAAAAGTCTTAGCTACACAGACGCTGCCGCCGCACCACTAGGCGCCGCGGCAACCGAAACATAGTCGTTCTCTCATTCTTTTTACAGTCTTTTGGGGGTCCAGAGGCGTTCTTTTTTAATGAATCAGTGTTAACCTTCGTATGGAACTAACAGGGTGCCGATTGGAGATAAATGCGTGTTTGATCTCTTTCCTTTTGTTGGTTTATTCGTGAATCACCTCGGACAAATGCCCTTTCGCTGTATTCTACTCTCTTCAGGTTGAATAATCATTGTTTTAATTGTTTTTTACCACCATAAGTATATTAATGTCATCATCACATACACGAAGTGCTTGACTAAATGGGTTAGTAACATACGCATAAATATATATATTTTTTTTATAATATAAAAAGGTATTTATTCATATTGATATGCTTTACGTAATTTTGAGTACTAAATAAGTTTTTTTTCTATCATGTGAAAACGAACTATTATTTTACGTTTTGCGACAATCGCAAAGGATTCAAAGCTTTTTAGACATCTACTTGTGGGAGCGCCACTGAGCTCAACGTTCCACCTTAATACAAAAACCATGAATGAAACCCATAAAACAATAAAAAATATGTTCCCATCATTGCGGTCGGGATATTATTTTCGTGGTATTCAGAATAGCCCACATTATTTAAGTAAAATGGTAGGAGTGACAGGATGTTCGGCGCGCTCTTTCGGTCTGACTCCTTGATAAGCATCGATGTTCTCTTATTATGTCTGTTTTATGTTCACAACGAATGAATGTAAAGGGTTGGGCGGATTCTGGCGCCTCGTTTTTATTCTAATGTTTATTGGAACACGTGCTAATAAGATTCCATATTAAATTACTTCTGATATTATATAATTATGGTGCATTCCTTTAATAATTATGAGAACAAAACCAAGGTATGAGATGATTTTCAACCTCAAATGTTATGCGTGAACATAACTCTACCGCAAATTTAAGCATGTGCGTAATAAATATTACCTGCTGAATAAGAACTACTAACGCCATCTAGCGAACTAATCAAGATATTGAATTTTAACTACCTTGAACACTAATAACTGAAATAGAAACAATATTTTTCTAGAAATAAAAATATTAATTGTACGTGTCATAATTTGTAACGATTTACTTGATTCATCACGGATTTTACAAGTTACTTCTGCTACTCAACAACAGATGGCGGTGCCAGTCTCGTCTGTTATGCTTACAGGCTTATTTATTGTATGTAGAGTTGTGAATGTTTTATTTACTACGATAAACTTTTATTAAATTTATCGTAAATTAAACTTATTACCTTTAATAAATATGTTCAAGTTGTTCATAAACTTTTAAAACACTGTATTTGTAGGCTTGAAAGTAAATTAATTATATACGTGAATGCTTATACAACACTTTAAAATCTTAACAAAAAATATTGCCGTTCCTTTCCGTTCTTTCATGTTAGAAAAAGTCATAGTGTCGTTTACCTATTGATAATTTTGTAACAAATATTTTGTAATTTAAATGTTGCCAGGGAAGGGGATTAATTGATACCGAATTCAGCTACCAATTAGGCACACCGCCGGTCGGCCAGCATTTGAAAGGGTTATATCAAATATTTATACTGCGGGCGGTCAGCTATAGTTTCATTCATAAAGGTATTGGCCACAAAATTACTACCTATACGAACAAACGAGGTGGCTGAGATTTATGACTGATCTCGCCGAAGAGTTCAGGGCAGGCGGCGCCTTTCATCTTTAACTAGTGTGTTATAAACCGTTCGTTAGCTCTAGATTATTATTTTTTAGGTTTCAATACAGTTGAGTTTGTTGAGAACAAGCTAGGGATGTGCCTGATATATCTATATAGATAATTTTCGGATATTGTATGATAACAAATTACTATTATGTCACTATTCAATTCTTCGTACATTTTAATATAATAGCTTTATGTCCCATTAAAATTATGATCAAATATTACTTAAGCTAGTTTGATTCATTCATCAAGTACCTAATAATACCTACATATTAGTATAAAAACATGATCTACCAGTAAAAGCATTGTGTTGCGTCAAAAATACTTAAAGCAGTATTTACCTTATTTTGATTTTGTTAACAACACATTACTTATAATTAGATGATGTTATATATTTTTTCTTACGTATTTATTGCTGCCACTTTTTTACTAAGTAAGATAAGACTCCTGACAAAAGAATTATCGCAAGTTAAGAACTTTTGTCAACTAATCTTCTGGTAAAGTAGTAGCTGATAATCTAATCATTATCGAAGCCGTAACATAATACTATCCAGTAGTTTTCTCACGGTAGTCGATCTTAAAATATAATTTCTGTAGACTCTAAAGAAGTTTAGTTTGAGATAGGTATGTATCTAATAAAATTATCTGTTCACCTTTATCAACCCATAAGGTTTAACAAATATACACGACTTGACAACCCAAGATCATGTAGCCATTACGAAGAACGTTTTACTGAGCCGACAAACGAACAAAACCGCAAATTCTTGTCCAATTAAATGACTACATGGCGCCATAAACTCCTAACAAGACATTGAGTCACCTATGTCGAATGAAAATTAAACCTTCTACTAAGAAAACTGGCCACCCCTGAAACGGATAAATCTA
>JARACY010001934.1:0-49564 GCA_029255725.1 Scrobipalpa atriplicella
TTGTATGGAAGGTCAATTTTTTTTTTTCGTTTTTCGACCTATGTTCTTAGGGAAAGTTGTTCAGTTTCATGGGTAGATTCACACATTTCTCGATGCATATACCCTTTCTGATACACGTTGTATAAAAGTACAGATGTTGCCAAATACGTAATAATATATATTTATATATATATATAGTTAGCTAAGTTATTGAAATCATTTTATTCAATTAAAACACATGAACATGTCAAGAAACATAATAAAAATAGTAACAAAATTATAACTAAAACTAAAAATCAAAAATTCCACCCCGGATCATTCCTGGAGCAAAGGAACCCAAAATGCTTGCCGCATTTCCGCGCTGGACAGCGATGGATAAACTTTGCGCCAGAAACGAACCGGAGCGGGGGTCACCGCCTCTCTCCCTCAAACGACAGCATAAATCATCAGAGAGCATTAGATGGCGGCCACTCGCGATCTAATGAGTTCTAGGTTAGGTTAGGTTAGGTTGGGGTTTTGCGCGGGGGTCATGAAAAATCTGACGGACTTTATTCCTCGCTCTTCTAAATTAGTTCTTTGCAGTGTTTGTTGTATTTAATGTGGTGGATTTAACATAATGATCTGCTGACGAGGAACAATATGGCGGGAGTAAGAAGCAAAGGAAGGCGCTACCGTACGATTCGGATTGTTATCTCCGCGCAAAAGTCTGTTGAGCATTGGAATGTGAATCACCGGCGCATTCCAATGACTTTTAGGTTAGCGCAGGTTAGATTAGGTATAAGAAGACAAAAGAAAATACACTCTGAAGACTAGGCTGCATGGGCTCACGCTCTTCGCCTTCCCAAACGGGAGAATAAAAAAAAAAAAACGGAAAACGTCAACAAAGCAAAAGTTCGCCCCTTTTGGTTTATTTATATTTATTTTTATGCGCTGGCGAAATTAAAACACTGCTAAAATGAACGAAGAAAGCGACGAGGACTACAAATTCGCTGCGTGCACTTTTTTCGCCAAGAACCACCCAGGCGAGACATGCGGGAGCAATGGTCTCCCTCTGACTCCAAGTTCTGTGACTATCCTGGGCCAGGCTCAGCGGCTTTTGACCCTGGAGCATCCTAACTTGTGCACCTACTTGGACATAATACG
Source organism: Scrobipalpa atriplicella (assembly GCA_029255725.1). Lineage (NCBI taxonomy): Eukaryota > Metazoa > Arthropoda > Insecta > Lepidoptera > Gelechiidae > Scrobipalpa > Scrobipalpa atriplicella. Next base: position 1,123 of record JARACY010001934.1, read on the forward strand.
CGGCAAGCACGGTATGCTGGCTTTGTTGTAGAAATGTTTTGGTATATGCAGGTTTTGATTTTGTTTAAACACTTTGTAAAAATCATAGTAACTATCAGTATCTATCATAACACTATGTAGCATTACCTAATATTTATTGATATACTCCTGGGAGTTACCTGGCAAAAAAAAATACTACACTATGTATACAGGGTGTAAAAATAAGTACTACGTTCCTTTGAACAAACAACTTTTCCAAAAAAGAAAAATTTTTGCTCGCAATTTTTTTTTAAATTTTATTTCAAGATAAAAAATTTGTGCTTTGGGGAAGTTGTTTGCTATCATCAGTAGAACATGTCATGTGAAATGTAGTACTTTATGTATACACCTGTATTTATTTTATTGTAGGTAGGTATTGTTGCTGCAATGTTTATTTCTTTTTACAAAAGTGTCTTTGTATTGTATTTCTTTCAGAAAGGATAATAGTTGTAGCAGAAATCATTGGCAAACCTTTAAACGAGTATACATGCAAGTTCAGCTATGAGGAAGTGACAAACATTGCCCAGCAAGTGGCCAGTGCGCTACAATTCTTACACCAAGAGAATATCGTACACCGAACACTGGCAAATGATAATATTATGCTGGATAATCATGGGAGAGTGAAACTGTGGAACTATGGCATGTATTACATGACTGTGCAAGGAACTGAGGTGCCTTTCCCGCTTGGGTAAGGGAATATCTAGAAAAAATATATAATATCATATTTTCTTTTGACTCAAATGAGCTACAAGTTAATGACTGATTTGCTTTTAATTTAAATTGTTAGTACAGATGATACACAAATTACGCATACCTACTCATCACTCGGAACAATCTAATATAGAAATTTAAAAAATCAAACTTATTGTTGTTTTGGAAATATGCAGAAACAAAAACACCTTTCTTTAACAAGGAATTATGGATAAAATAAAAAATATTAAAACTTACAGCCGTCCAAAGTACATGAGTCCTGAAATAATCCTGAAAGGAGGTGGTCCTGCAGGAGACGTGTGGACCTTTGGCATTATTTTACTGGAACTGTGCATCGGAAAGCTCTGGAATAACCTGAAACCTGGTCCCATCTTGAGGAGGATTCTGACCCTGGTTCATGCTGCCAATCCTGCCGAGAGGATTGCCCGGGAACATGATTGCATTGAGGCTTATAAGGTAAAGTTAGATTATAAAGTTACAATAAAAGTTGCAAACAGTTTTAGTATTAAAATGTTTTCAAACATAAGTCACGTGTTGAAATAATTAGAAACTGCAATTTTAATTATAAAGGGCAACCTTTAAAAGAAATGTAATAATATTTTACCTGAAATGATTGTAAATGTTTTAAAACATTCACAAACATAGGCGTTTCGTAATTCATTCACGTATTTTCCTAGCCCATTTAGGTTTTACTGTTACTTAACAGTTGTTCTTTATTCCAGAAAATACCAGAAGACCTATGAAACCACAGCAGCCTATAGAACTGGTACTCGGTATCTCTTTCCCTGATGATCTTGGGCAGTGTGACAGCATCGCACACCTTCCGTTTCTCGTGCATGAGCGGGTAGTAGTCGTGAGGCGATATGTGCGCGAGACGTTGTTTAAGTAGAGATAGACTGTATTTAGCAAAACGACGGTCGTATCGAGGGGGCGTTTTGCCGCCTATCGTGCAGCCGTCTAGGAGGATGGCACTGAAAAAGATAGTTATACCTTTAAAATTGTGTAGAAAACAGTTTTGTGAAGTTTGTGTTGAACACGCCCATTTTCTGTTTCCTTTATCAAACTTATCTGCTAAAATATTATAATTACATTTTGTGCATTAGATTAACTTCTAAAGGTGGGAGACATATTTGTGACCAAAACTATGTCAAAAATGCCTACCTTGAATGCTGATATCTCAAGACAAACCTTTAATTCTTTTATAAGACCTGGCCACTAAATATATTGTAATAATAATTATATTGTTTGCCCACTTTTTACTTATTTATGTTCTTGATAAACTTACCAAATATATAATTTAGGTGAAATGATTTTCTACTCAGATTTTTTTGTGAAAATTCATAGTGAGTAGGTACTTACATAGGCATAGTTAATATAGGAGGTGTATTTTTAATGAGATAGTTCTTTTTCAATTCTCCCTGTATGTCTCCACCGGCCAGTTGCCACCAATGATACAGAAACTGCAGTTTACATCCCATTAGACCTCTAGGCGGTTTCACTTCAACCAATTCTTTGCTTTTCAACTTAGACAAGTCTTCAATAAGTTCAGATAATGGAGCCCTCTCACTTGGGTAGATTTTGAGACATTTTTCTATGATATTTCTTAGGTCTTCTGGTATTTTCTGGAATAAAGAACAACTGTTAAGTAACAGTAAAACCTAAATGGGCTAGGAAAATACGTGAATGAATTACGAAACGCCTATGTTTGTGAATGTTTTAAAACATTTACAATCATTTCAGGTAAAATATTATTACATTTCTTTTAAAGGTTGCCCTTTATAATTAAAAATTGCAGTTTCTAATTATTTCAACACGTGACTTATGTTTGAAAACATTTTAATACTAAAACTGTTTGCAACTTTTATTGTAACTTTATAATCTAACTTTACCTTATAAGCCTCAATGCAATCATGTTCCCGGGCAATCCTCTCGGCAGGATTGGCAGCATGAACCAGGGTCAGAATCCTCCTCAAGATGGGACCAGGTTTCAGGTTATTCCAGAGCTTTCCGATGCACAGTTCCAGTAAAATAATGCCAAAGGTCCACACGTCTCCTGCAGGACCACCTCCTTTCAGGATTATTTCAGGACTCATGTACTTTGGACGGCTGTAAGTTTTAATATTTTTTTATTTTATCCATAATTCCTTGTTAAAGAAAGGTGTTTTTGTTTCTGCATATTTCCAAAACAACAATAAGTTTGATTTTTTAAATTTCTATATTAGGATTGTTCCGAGTGATGAGTAGGTATGCGTAATTTGTGTATCATCTGTACTAACAATTAAATTAAAAGCAAATCAGTCATTAACTTGTAGCTCATTTGAGTCAAAAGAAAATATGATATTATATATTTTTTCTAGATATTCCCTTACCCAAGCGGGAAAGGCACCTCAGTTCCTTGCACAGTCATGTAATACATGCCATAGTTCCACAGTTTCACTCTCCCATGATTATCCAGCATAATATTATCATTTGCCAGTGTTCGGTGTACGATATTCTCTTGGTGTAAGAATTGTAGCGCACTGGCCACTTGCTGGGCAATGTTTGTCACTTCCTCATAGCTGAACTTGCATGTATACTCGTTTAAAGGTTTGCCAATGATTTCTGCTACAACTATTATCCTTTCTGAAAGAAATACAATACAAAGACACTTTTGTAAAAAGAAATAAACATTGCAGCAACAATACCTACCTACAATAAAATAAATACAGGTGTATACATAAAGTACTACATTTCACATGACATGTTCTACTGATGATAGCAAACAACTTCCCAAAGCACAAATTTTTTATCTTGAAATAAAATTTAAAAAAAAATTGCGAGCAAAAATTTTTCTTTTTTGGAAAAGTTGTTTGTTCAAAGGAACGTAGTACTTATTTTTACACCCTGTATACATAGTGTAGTATTTTTTTTTGCCAGGTAACTCCCAGGAGTATATCAATAAATATTAGGTAATGCTACATAGTGTTATGATAGATACTGATAGTTACTATGATTTTTACAAAGTGTTTAAACAAAATCAAAACCTGCATATACCAAAACATTTCTACAACAAAGCCAGCATACCGTGCTTGCCGCGTATTATGTCCAAGTAGGTGCACAAGTTAGGATGCTCCAGGGTCAAAAGCCGCTGAGCCTGGCCCAGGATAGTCACAGAACTTGGAGTCAGAGGGAGACCATTGCTCCCGCATGTCTCGCCTGGGTGGTTCTTGGCGAAAAAAGTGCACGCAGCGAATTTGTAGTCCTCGTCGCTTTCTTCGTTCATTTTAGCAGTGTTTTAATTTCGCCAGCGCATAAAAATAAATATAAATAAACCAAAAGGGGCGAACTTTTGCTTTGTTGACGTTTTCCGTTTTTTTTTTTTTATTCTCCCGTTTGGGAAGGCGAAGAGCGTGAGCCCATGCAGCCTAGTCTTCAGAGTGTATTTTCTTTTGTCTTCTTATACCTAATCTAACCTGCGCTAACCTAAAAGTCATTGGAATGCGCCGGTGATTCACATTCCAATGCTCAACAGACTTTTGCGCGGAGATAACAATCCGAATCGTACGGTAGCGCCTTCCTTTGCTTCTTACTCCCGCCATATTGTTCCTCGTCAGCAGATCATTATGTTAAATCCACCACATTAAATACAACAAACACTGCAAAGAACTAATTTAGAAGAGCGAGGAATAAAGTCCGTCAGATTTTTCATGACCCCCGCGCAAAACCCCAACCTAACCTAACCTAACCTAGAACTCATTAGATCGCGAGTGGCCGCCATCTAATGCTCTCTGATGATTTATGCTGTCGTTTGAGGGAGAGAGGCGGTGACCCCCGCTCCGGTTCGTTTCTGGCGCAAAGTTTATCCATCGCTGTCCAGCGCGGAAATGCGGCAAGCATTTTGGGTTCCTTTGCTCCAGGAATGATCCGGGGTGGAATTTTTGATTTTTAGTTTTAGTTATAATTTTGTTACTATTTTTATTATGTTTCTTGACATGTTCATGTGTTTTAATTGAATAAAATGATTTCAATAACTTAGCTAACTATATATATATATAAATATATATTATTACGTATTTGGCAATCTTATTATACAACGTGTATCAGAAAGGGTATATGCATCGAGAAATGTGTGAATCTACCCATGAAACTGAACAACTTTCCCTAAGAAACATAGGTCGAAATACGAAAAAAAAAAATTGACTTCCCATACTAATTACGCTATCAGCTGACGCATTTTGTATGGAAGGTCAATTTTTTTTTTTCGTTTTTCGACCTATGTTCCTTAGGGAAAGTTGTTCAGTTTCATGGGTAGATTCACACATTTCTCGATGCATATACCCTTTCTGTTACACGTTGTATAAAAAAAAAGCTTTTTTTACAGAATGTTGCCATAAAATCTTGAATATTACCCGTTTCGTAAGAACACAAGGTCCTGCCACCTGTACAAGTTTTTATTAATCTCAATCAAGGATTAGTCTACCTACATTCCTAGGATGGAGGAGTACCCAACCTATTACCACGCATTTGTTTCAGACTTTATTATTTCAAGGACATTGAACCCAGCCCAGCTCACAATGAGCTCAATGTGGAAAAATCTCAGAGTAAACCTACGTAGTACGTAAACCTATGTTCCTTAGGGAAAGTTGTTCAGTTTCATGGGTAGATTCACACATTTCTCGATGCATATACCCTTTCTGTTACACGTTGTATATCTATAAGAGAAAAATGGTAACATTGTAGCAAATTCAAAATGACATGAACGAATGATTTTTCAGTTATCAACCAATCAGAACGAATAACGCGACCAAATTAAAACTACGACATTGCATAGAAAAAGTGATACTAGTTGTGTACCTCTACTATTTATCCTCTAATCCTAGTAACATTTTCAGTCAAATTGTATCGTTTTTAATGGATGAATGAAAAAAAAAAAAACAAATTAAGACTTGGATTAAAGGACTTGAATCAATGCCGTAAAATATTCAAAAAAAAAAAAAAGCGGTCGGTCGAATCGGAAAACGGGGGGTTTTTTGCGCGGGAACCGTAACGAATCACACGTAGGTATGGACTGAATTTCTGGCTTTCTAATTTAGTTTTTCGCGGTTATTATTGTGTTAGTGTAGTGGGATTAGCATAATAATGTGCCGGTAGTGAAAGACAATGTGGTGAAAGTAAGATATAAAGTACAGAAATCCTATATGGTTCGACTCGACACTCCCGCATAAATCATCAGAGAGCATTAGATGGCGGCCACTCGCGATCTAATGAGTTCTAGGTTAGGTTAGGTTAGGTTGGGGTTTTGCGCGGGGGTCATGAAAAATCTGACGGACTTTATTCCTCGCTCTTCTAAATTAGTTCTTTGCAGTGTTTGTTGTATTTAATGTGGTGGATTTAACATAATGATCTGCTGACGAGGAACAATATGGCGGGAGTAAGAAGCAAAGGAAGGCGCTACCGTACGATTCGGATTGTTATCTCCGCGCAAAAGTCTGTTGAGCATTGGAATGTGAATCACCGGCGCATTCCAATGACTTTTAGGTTAGCGCAGGTTAGATTAGGTATAAGAAGACAAAAGAAAATACACTCTGAAGACTAGGCTGCATGGGCTCACGCTCTTCGCCTTCCCAAACGGGAGAATAAAAAAAAAAAAACGGAAAACGTCAACAAAGCAAAAGTTCGCCCCTTTTGGTTTATTTATATTTATTTTTATGCGCTGGCGAAATTAAAACACTGCTAAAATGAACGAAGAAAGCGACGAGGACTACAAATTCGCTGCGTGCACTTTTTTCGCCAAGAACCACCCAGGCGAGACATGCGGGAGCAATGGTCTCCCTCTGACTCCAAGTTCTGTGACTATCCTGGGCCAGGCTCAGCGGCTTTTGACCCTGGAGCATCCTAACTTGTGCACCTACTTGGACATAATACGCGGCAAGCACGGTATGCTGGCTTTGTTGTAGAAATGTTTTGGTATATGCAGGTTTTGATTTTGTTTAAACACTTTGTAAAAATCATAGTAACTATCAGTATCTATCATAACACTATGTAGCATTACCTAATATTTATTGATATACTCCTGGGAGTTACCTGGCAAAAAAAAATACTACACTATGTATACAGGGTGTAAAAATAAGTACTACGTTCCTTTGAACAAACAACTTTTCCAAAAAAGAAAAATTTTTGCTCGCAATTTTTTTTTAAATTTTATTTCAAGATAAAAAATTTGTGCTTTGGGGAAGTTGTTTGCTATCATCAGTAGAACATGTCATGTGAAATGTAGTACTTTATGTATACACCTGTATTTATTTTATTGTAGGTAGGTATTGTTGCTGCAATGTTTATTTCTTTTTACAAAAGTGTCTTTGTATTGTATTTCTTTCAGAAAGGATAATAGTTGTAGCAGAAATCATTGGCAAACCTTTAAACGAGTATACATGCAAGTTCAGCTATGAGGAAGTGACAAACATTGCCCAGCAAGTGGCCAGTGCGCTACAATTCTTACACCAAGAGAATATCGTACACCGAACACTGGCAAATGATAATATTATGCTGGATAATCATGGGAGAGTGAAACTGTGGAACTATGGCATGTATTACATGACTGTGCAAGGAACTGAGGTGCCTTTCCCGCTTGGGTAAGGGAATATCTAGAAAAAATATATAATATCATATTTTCTTTTGACTCAAATGAGCTACAAGTTAATGACTGATTTGCTTTTAATTTAAATTGTTAGTACAGATGATACACAAATTACGCATACCTACTCATCACTCGGAACAATCCTAATATAGAAATTTAAAAAATCAAACTTATTGTTGTTTTGGAAATATGCAGAAACAAAAACACCTTTCTTTAACAAGGAATTATGGATAAAATAAAAAAATATTAAAACTTACAGCCGTCCAAAGTACATGAGTCCTGAAATAATCCTGAAAGGAGGTGGTCCTGCAGGAGACGTGTGGACCTTTGGCATTATTTTACTGGAACTGTGCATCGGAAAGCTCTGGAATAACCTGAAACCTGGTCCCATCTTGAGGAGGATTCTGACCCTGGTTCATGCTGCCAATCCTGCCGAGAGGATTGCCCGGGAACATGATTGCATTGAGGCTTATAAGGTAAAGTTAGATTATAAAGTTACAATAAAAGTTGCAAACAGTTTTAGTATTAAAATGTTTTCAAACATAAGTCACGTGTTGAAATAATTAGAAACTGCAATTTTTAATTATAAAGGGCAACCTTTAAAAGAAATGTAATAATATTTTACCTGAAATGATTGTAAATGTTTTAAAACATTCACAAACATAGGCGTTTCGTAATTCATTCACGTATTTTCCTAGCCCATTTAGGTTTTACTGTTACTTAACAGTTGTTCTTTATTCCAGAAAATACCAGAAGACCTAAGAAATATCATAGAAAAATGTCTCAAAATCTACCCAAGTGAGAGGGCTCCATTATCTGAACTTATTGAAGACTTGTCTAAGTTGAAAAGCAAAGAATTGGTTGAAGTGAAACCGCCTAGAGGTCTAATGGGATGTAAACTGCAGTTTCTGTATCATTGGTGGCAACTGGCCGGTGGAGACATACAGGGAGAATTGAAAAAGAACTATCTCATTAAAAATACACCTCCTATATTAACTATGCCTATGTAAGTACCTACTCACTATGAATTTTCACAAAAAAATCTGAGTAGAAAATCATTTCACCTAAATTATATATTTGGTAAGTTTATCAAGAACATAAATAAGTAAAAAGTGGGCAAACAATATAATTATTATTACAATATATTTAGTGGCCAGGTCTTATAAAAGAATTAAAGGTTTGTCTTGAGATATCAGCATTCAAGGTAGGCATTTTTGACATAGTTTTGGTCACAAATATGTCTCCCACCTTTAGAAGTTAATCTAATGCACAAAATGTAATTATAATATTTTAGCAGATAAGTTTGATAAAGGAAACAGAAAATGGGCGTGTTCAACACAAACTTCACAAAACTGTTTTCTACACAATTTTAAAGGTATAACTATCTTTTTCAGTGCCATCCTCCTAGACGGCTGCACGATAGGCGGCAAAACGCCCCCTCGATACGACCGTCGTTTTGCTAAATACAGTCTATCTCTACTTAAACAACGTCTCGCGCACATATCGCCTCACGACTACTACCCGCTCATGCACGAGAAACGGAAGGTGTGCGATGCTGTCACACTGCCCAAGATCATCAGGGAAAGAGATACCGAGTACCAGTTCTATAGGCTGCTGTGGTTTCATAGGTTACTGCATGTAAGTAGTGTTTTTTGGTATACAAGTTTAGAGAGAATGTTCATGCATAGGCTTGGCGGCATTTTACTCCCGCCACATTTTGACAGAAGGTTTAGCAAGTACAGTCTATCCCTAGCTTATATATTGCCTCACGACTACCTCCCGCTCATGCACGAGAAGCGGAAGGTGTGCGATGCTGTCACTCTGCCCAAGATCATCAGGGAAAGAGATACCGAGTACCAGTTCTATAGACTGCTGTGGTTTCATAGGTTACTGCATGTAAGTAACGATTTTGATTATACAAGTTAAGAGAGATTGTTTATTTCTTCCCCCTACTACACAATCCCGCCGGGGCACGATACTGGTAGCAATTCGTGGTTACAAGTCTATACCTGTCATTTTCTTTTATGAGAGTAATTTTAGTCAGTCAAGTTGTGTATTTTGAATGTTTGGTTCTTATGTGAAAAATATTTGCATAATAAATAAAATGGGACTGAACTGAACATTCTCTCTTAACTTGGCAGAAACAAATATATATATATATATATATCTTTATTGATGACTGTTATTTATTCTTGTATTTATTTGTGTTTCTAAAGGGCTACCCCTACACAGCACCATACATAAGAGCGGAAGCGGAAACAGACGTCCCTCCTCTATTAAGGGGGGATGTATGGGCAGCCCTGCTGGGCGTGGTGGGGGACATTGAGGACCAGTATGAGAGAATTGATAAAGAAACTCCAACTCCTACTGATAGACAAGTCAGTATTGCTCATAGCTGTTTTTTTATTTAAAAAAAATGTAATATCTTTAGTTACTAATTTAATAAATTTAAATGCACGGTAGCTCAACGGTTAGAGCAGCAGCACCGTTAGTCGTGGGTTCAAATCCCTCCTGTACGATATTTTTGATTTCTATTTTTAGATGTTTAACATTCTTAATATTATGACTCTACTAAGTTTTAACGATTTCCATCTGAGAGTCCCCATAGACTAATGTTCTGAGAGGCTCTTGCTGCGGAAGTCTTAGGTTCGGTTTCTGGCTAGGTTCGGCGGCAGGGATAGATTCTGTTTCTAGTTTGATTAGGACAGTTCAAACTGATCACTAATTTGATCCAAGCTGTTGCATGTACTTCTTTCGGACGTTTTATCTCTGGTCTCACCTGTTATACGGTCCTATTACAAAATAAGAATAAAGTTTGTGTTTTGTGAAAACAATCAGACATTAAAAACCCTGCGTGGATGGTTCAATAAGATTTGGCATCGTCATGTAAAACCGAGGACAATTATTACTATCACTCCAGCTAGTTATTTTCCCCAACAGATAGACGTGGACATACCCCGTTGCCACCAATACTGCTGGTTACTCTGCGGGTCGGCCGGACACCGCGCCTTAAAGCGACTGCTCAAGGCCTGGTTACTGACCAACCCTCAATACGTCTACTGGCAAGGTTTGGACTCGCTCACTGCGCCATTCCTTTACTTGAACTTCTGCAATGAAGGTTAGTAAATATCATCATCATGTTGACAAGTTGACAAATTCTGTCTAGTTTAGACTTTTGTCTCTCTCATCGTGAAGTGCTCAACGAAAGAGATAATGCGAAGACCAAGGAAAATATAGGAATTACCTTTTTGTCCCGATGATTCAACTCGGTTGCACGAGCCGTGGTGGTAGCGGTTGGACAGGACAGTCGACCCGGTTAAAAAAAAATTATCTTTATTTACCAGTACAGTTACAAATTAAATTTTTAGGCCCCCAGTTAACTAAATTACTCCAGAAGACACGTTGACAAATGACTGCAATTTTAATCTGCTTTCCTTTTAGCCCGCGCCTTCGCCTGCCTATCAGCGTTTGTCCCGAAGTTCCTACACAAATTCTTCCTAAAAGACAACAGCTCAGTGATCAAAGAGTACTTGGCCAAGTTCTGGCAGATGACCGCTTTCCATGAACCAGTGTTAGCCACACATCTGCATGAGATCAACTTTGTACCGGAGCTGTTCGCTATACCCTGGTTCCTTACTATGTTCTCACGTAAGTTTACTACGGATTTGGATTATGTGTTTTGTTGCAACTAACAGATGAATAAGTCTTTGATCACAAGAAAAAATATTTTCTTGTGATGATCCTGAAAAGAGTTTCGATGAAATTGTTAAAAATATTAAAAATGGTTTTGATTTGAAAATGCGGGTTGTGTCACTGCGACCTGTGCAGATCTATTATTGCCAAAAAAAGTGTTAAATAGTGATTTGGTTCTGTGACTACTATCTCTTTTATTCCCATTTAAGTAAAAGAAAGGAAAGGGAATCGTAATTTAGGAAGACCTATCTCAATCTCCGACATGAGTTGGTATAAATAGCAACTGTGTTCTATTGAGACCATTAGATAGAGTAACTCAGTATTAAATAACCATTTTTTTTTATTGCAGACGTATTCCCGATCCACAAAATCGTCCACCTATGGGACGCTTTGCTAGTTGAAGGGGGGTCATTACCTCTCTTTATGGGCGTGGCCATTTTGAGACAGCTCAGAGACACGCTGCTGGAGTCAGGGTTCAACGAGTGCATTCTACTGTTCTCTGACCTGCCTGAGATTGACATAGGAGAGTGTGTGAAGGTGGGTGACGATATTGCAAACTTTATCATAAATATGTACTTGCCCAATGTAGGACGACTTTTTCGGGACAGTCTTTAGTTGAACCAACGATTTTGCTCTGATCTTATGCCCGCTACGTTCGGCAACATACGCCTCCTGATCATTTTCGGTAATACAGTTTTCAGGCTTATGCTTAAACTGTCTGATCTGAACACAAAAAACTATAATTTTCAATTTATTCTTTAACTAATCATCATTAGCCACAACAGTCCACTGCTGGACATGGGCCTCCCCAAAATTAGGGGGTATATGCCATACTCACCACGCTTGGCAGGCGGGTTGGTGAGCGCAGTAGAAGTTTTCCATTCACAGGGAACGCTGCTGCCCATTCCTTGGATTTATCCCTTAGTCGCCTTTTACGACATCCACAGGGAATTATGGGGTGATATTCTAACCCACACGGAATAAAGCGCAAAATACCCAAGATATTTTTTTTTAAAGTCTTGAAATGTTTTCTTTCAGGAATCGATAGAGATGTGTCGCAGTTCCCCTCGCAGCATCAGCTACAGGAGGTTCTGCAAGGAACCACCCTCTACTGACTCTATGGATGCGGTGGAGATATCAATGGATCAGCTGTTCGCTGAGACTTGTCCTCGGATCAGTCTGAGCGACTTCTTCTCATTAGTCTGCCAGGACAAGTGCTGCGTCATTGACATACGTTCGAATCTGCTGTAAGTATTTACTGAAAATTATACATACATACAAGTTTTGAGGGTCATATCATAACAGATGATTATGTATATTGCTATAGTGACAGGTTGTCAGCCCATCGCCTAAATTACAATATACTGAAACCCTCAGATCCCTTAGCTGGTTTCTACAGCATGCCCGGGAGGAGATGCAGCTGGCACATTCCATGTTTTTCTATTGCTCCTAGTCCAGCATGGAAGGCTGAAAATTATGATTGTAAATATGTACTATACATATGTTACTAGACGTTATGGTTATTAGGGTGTTGTGGAATCTTCCTTGCGGCCCACTTCAAGTATCGGTAAGCTTGTATTTGCTATGGAACTCAATCTGGCCAAACTATCTCATATAAACGTTGGCAGATTACACGAGGAATTGTCTAATTTGCGACCATATTTTCATTGAAATCCCGCGCGAAGCAGATCGCTGTATTTCGTCAATTTATTAGAATGCCAGTGCCTTCTGGACGGGTCTAATTTCGTTTAAAACCGTAGACAGAGAAAACTATAGACGACGTGATAGCATCTGATTCGCTCACACAAGACAAAGAGCAACTTATGACTATGACGTGTAAAAAAGCGGGACAGAATGATAAGGTTTTTTGTTTCACGGCGCGTGCCGGTTTTTTCAAGGCCATCCTACTACTGCGCTACTACGCGATCAAAACAAATTGGGCGCTGCTGAATATGGCGGCTTGAGGTCGCGTAGTACATTTTCCGTCCCTTTCGGTGGCACGCTCAGTCGCAGTCTATACCATTCTAAGTCTATGTTTAAAGGTGTTAACAGACGTCCGGACCGGACTGTCAAATTGGTGCGGTCCGGTCGTGTGGACGCCGATCCGCCGCACATTATTATTATTATTGACGGGACAGTGTTGCCACAATGTTATAAAAGTAACATTTTACGTTATTTTTGACCCTCTCATGTCGAGACTCTAAAGTCCCGAGATAATGGTAAAACACATAATAAAAATAATAAAACGGAGACCAAAAGGGAGATAAGCAAATGTACACAAAAAATAAATCTTTATTTACCACCAGTACAGTTACAAATTAAGTTTTTGTGGTCAAAATGTTACTTTTCGAGCCAACTTATGTTATTTTTGCCAAAGGGGTCGGGCAACACTAACTGCTTGTCCGGTGTTGTCTATGGTCGTCCGGTCCGGTCGTCTGTTAACACCTTAAGACTGTCCTAGCCAGAGTTAACATTAGGTTATCTTTCCTCTCAGATTCGAGAAGTCCTGTATAGACGGTAGTATCAACATCCCATACAGTGGAGTTCACCTCGGACAACACTCCCTACAAGCACTGGGCAAAGACCATCATAGAACTCTGACTGAAGCCATCAGATGCAAGAAGACGGTGGTAGTGGCTTCCAGCGAAGAAGAGACGGCACAACTGGTAAGCATCTTTTTCTGCCTAGCGTTTAAGGAGGGAAGTACTCTAAATCGGGCTAAACACGGTCCGGCATTTCACTTTGTTATGATAGTCAATAGTTGAATTTTCAATAATGGCTTTGCAAAAACATATGAGATCGGCTTGAAACAGCGCGCGCATTCTGTCATTGGTTTGAAAGGGACAGTTGCCGCGAGCACAAAGACCAGCTGATGTTCGCGTTCCAGCTTCGTCTCTACTGTAGCCAGTCTTTGGGAAGCGCTGGTGTAAAATTAGCCTCCTCCGTATCCGCTTTTGGCTGACCAACGCTTCTTAAGGCGGATTTACACGGGGTCAGTGACTGGCGCCGAAACCAAGACAAGTCAGCACTGACCCGAAAATTCGTATGGGAATATACAAGTCAGCGGTATGACGCCAGCGCTGGTTTGTAAATTCCCATACGAATGTGCTGACTTGTCTTGGTTTCGACGCCAGTCACTGACCCCGTGTAAATCCGCCTTTACCTCTTTTTACAAAGACTATTTACTTTTTTATGTAACCTGTAGTGTCTCACACCCACTGCATGGCAAAGACCTCGCCTCTTTCTTTTTCACATAACTTGACTCGGACTGGTGTTTCTAACTGCCGCCGGCTCGGAAAGAATGTCTCCAAGTCATCTCTCCATCTTCTTCTGTGATGGCCGTTACCGAGGCGACCATCTTGTGGCACCCACTCTTCTGTCGCCAGTTTAGCCCATCTGTCATGTGCATTTGACAGACATGTTTTCTTTACAGTCTTACAATAATCTGTGCTGATTGGAGTCTGTACCTTTCTCTTGAAGGAGAAGGGTATCTTTGACTCCACGTGTCTCAATATTAGACTCTCCCTTATCTAGACACGCGGTAGCGTGTCCAGCCAAGTTCAAGCCAAACGAAGAGAACTGGCGGGCAGCACCGTGTGTTATTTTACAGGAACCATTTGGAGTCACTTTTGACCCCTCAATAACTCAAAAACTATTCAACGTAAATACACCAAATTTGGTTTACATATCAGGACCCCCCACCTTAATAAGTATACAAAATATTATAAACATAGCTTCATCGGTTAAATAGATATTAACGTCTGAATATCGGCATTTTTATGATTGATTGACTGACTGACTGACTGACTGACTGACATATAGATCAAAAACCTAACCTACTTCCAGATGACCTACAAAGTTCAAATTTGGTATGATGATAGATTGTAATGAAACAATTTTGGAAAAATTCAAAAAAGTAAAAAAATATATATAGGGGGGGAAAAGGGGGCATTTTTAAATTTTTTACCTACTATATCGAGTGGGGTGTCATTAGATAGGTCTTGTAATGACCTACAAAGTTCAAATTTGGTATGATGATAGATTATAATGTAACAATTGTGGAAAAATTCAAAAGAAGTAAAAAAATATTTAGGGAGGGGGGGGAAGGGGGTATTTTTAATTTTTTTACCTACTATATCGAGTGGGGTGTCATTAGATAGGTCTTGTAAAATAAAGTTAAGGTTTCTTTAAAACTAAGTTTCCTAAATATGTATGTCTCGAGATATTTGCAATTAAAGCCGTCGTACTTGAAAAAGTAATTGATCAAATATTACCTTATATTCATTATGTTACCGACTCCCATAATTATAAGAATATTGAATAATAGTAAATTTATATTTAGATCAATTTAAATTACCGACAAAAAGTCATGATATCCCACCAAAAACATAAATGTAAAAATAGAAGCCAAGTTCTTGGTAGTTTCGTGCATGGTTTGCACAAAAAAGTTGTGATATCAAAAAAGCGGGCCAAGTCAAGGGTTTATTAAAGTAATTCTAAGCTCTTCAATAAGGTATCATTTCATGTAACTTGGCCGTTGTAGAGTGGTGTTGTAGGTGACAGTTTGTATTATTCTCTACAACGGCCAAGTTATTTGAAATGATACCTTATTGAAGAGCTTAGAATTACTTTAATAAACCCTTGACTTGGCCCGCTTTTTTGATATCACAACTTTTTTGTGCAAACCATGCACGAAACTACCAAGAACTTGGCTTCTATTTTTACATTTATGTTTTTGGTGGGATATAATTTATCAATAATTTACGTGACATTGGCAGAATTGTGACTACACAAAAGCCATTAATTAAGAATTGAATTGAATAATCTGTGCTGTCAATGTCACCCAAGCGCCAAAAGAAAAATCAGACGAGGCTGTATGGCTTTGTTCCTTTGCCTATCCTATAATGGATGAATGAAAAAAAAAAGATCCTTGTACGACTATACTGAGTTAGAATGTTTTGTCCACAGTTCAGCGATTATCTAGTGAAGTGCGGGGTGCCCCGTGTGTGCACGCTGCAAGGCGGCGTGGCGGCGCTGCACTCGCACGTGCCCTCGCTCTTCACCACACCACCACCACCACCACACAGAAAGAATAACAACAAGTAACAACCAACTACTACCACAGAATAACTAGTAGTATTAAGCCTCCAACACACCGCGCGCGGCTCAAGGTTACATAGCGCTTGGAGTTAAGGTTTAGTTTCGTGCGGACCGCTCATTTCTGCGGCTTGTGCCGCCGGCATGCCGGCGGGCGGTGTGTAGCAGCCTTTAGGTACGCATCGAGACCACGCATGAGGTAGCCGTTGTCCTTAGCAACAGAGGATAAACTGGTATTTCCGGACCGTTACCACATGGCAGTCTTCAAGAAATGAGCCTTTTCCTTCTTGGCCGGCAGCGCATTTGTGACCCCCCTGGTGTTGCAAGTGTCCATGGGCGGCGGTGATTACTTACCATCAGGTGACCCACCTGCTCGTCTGCTTCCCTCTTTCATAAAAAAAAAATTGTTAGCTGATAAATCTGAACAAAATAAAACGAAAATGTGAATCCATCTATGTATCTAATTCATTTAGCACCTATTTTGTTGGGACCGAGTAATAATTGGTATAAAGAGAGGTCATTGGAAGGAAGTGGTAGAGTATGATGGTAGTTTAATGGCTGAAGTAAGATTTGCCCTTGACATGGCATACATCTAGAGGACGTTTGAAAGATTATTTATTTTGGACACTAGCTAATTTCAGTTTAGATTTGGTGGCTCTGTTGAAATAACGGCTATAATACGAGATGTAAAAAAAATGTTGACCAAACTAGGGTGTGAACATACCCAACTGATCAACGTTTCCTAAGGAATATAGGTCAAAATATGTAAAATAAATTTGGTCCAGCGCCCAAAATGGTGCCAGCGGCTCGAGTCATTTTATTTACTCGCGGTATATACCTACCTACCTACCTATGCTAGTGTTTAAAGTTGTTCATTTACATAAAACTGCAATTAGAAACTGTCGCTATTTCACCTAAAAACCAAGCTAAAACATGGTACGAAAGTTGTTCTGTAGGCATTGGCAAAATATATGGTAACTTTTTAAAGTGCCCCAATGCAAATTGATGCATAATTTGCAGAGATACGTTAATAAAATCGCATACTTTATCCATTTCATTCTGTAATGCTCGCTCGTCGGCAAGAAAGCATATCGCATTTATCGATAAACTGAATAAGTTCATAAATATGTCACGTATTTTTTATATCGCAGAGATTATGATTACTGGCCGTTTGTCTTTCTTACCACGTGCTCACTATATCGACGATATGTTATTGTAGGTACAAAAACCAAACCATACTTTATCCATTTCATTCTGTAATGCTCACTCACTCGTCAGTAAGAAACTACTTTCTTTCTTACCTAAATAAGTTCATAAATTCACATGACGTATTTAATGTTATTTTAAGTGTAATTTTATTGCTCTGATCAAATTATTATTGATATTTTGAATTACTACATTAGAATTAGTGAACTAACAATCTATGGAATCTTAATTCTGAAATAAATTATTTGAATTGAATTAATAGGTAATGCCATCACGTATTTTTATGGCGCAATGTCTTTTTTATTACTGGCCGGTTGTCTGTCTTATCACGAGCTCACTATATCGACGATATATTGTTATTCTACAAAAACCAAACGGCAAAATTTAATTACGTGATAGATAAACGAAGATAAGATTATAAATTTAATGAAATTTACTCATAATAAGTAGTAATGATATAGCTTTATATATTTCTATTAATCCGGCTCGAAGGACCAGGATTTGTTATGTTATGTAAATAAGTAAATTACTTTATTAAAGATCTGGAAAGAAGATAAATATTTTGTAATTAGTACTATGATGGTAATTAATTATACCTAATAGATTTATTTATAACATTATGCTACAAAATGTTAACAGGTATAACATTCCGAAGTAAATATTACTCGGTAATTATATTCACATTGTTTGTAAAATCCGTATCCGCATGATTTATATGTATTTTACCGTAAGAGGAACTTATTGAATAAACATCAAAAGTTATATTTATATTGTTATTACTTTGCCCGCCGTTTCTCACGAGTTCACGCTACAACTTTAGCCATTGAAGATCTCATTGAGAGATAAGTACCCACATAATTAGTGTCGTATTGTGAGTGGGCAGTTAGCAGCCCCCTGGACCAAACAAGACGTCATGGTGTCACCCCCTATCTATGCTGTTCTGTTATGAATGGGCGCGGGGCGCGGGGGGCCGTCGCTACTCGCGCGCTCACTCGCTCGCCGGCCGCAATCCGCGATACACGCACGTCGCACGATCGCGCCCGAACGTTCCCCGCGCGCAGTGAAACTTTTCAAAATATTTTCTCGCGACGACAAATGGGCGTAAACGGTGAAACCTGAACCTGTGATGGAGAACGGTGTGTGAACCCACTACAGTGCATCCAGAGTGCGCGAAAGGACTGTGACAGAGTGACAGTTTGTGTTCTGTGCGAGTTTTTCTCGAGGAGTTTTCTCTTGGAGTGAGTCGGAGGCCGTAGAGCGAGCCGGCCCCGACATGGAGAGTTACTTCGACATCTCTAACGACCTGAAGGACGTCTGGGATGCGGACATCGACCCGGTAAGTCGACCTTGCGTGATAATGCATGCTTATCGGGACCTTCTGCACGTAGAAAGTCGCCACTAATTACGATCTGAAAGTAAATGGTGCCGGCGACTGTTGATAACATTGATAACGGGCTGCATATAGCGTCGGCCTTGTTTTGTAACTACCTCCCATAGCGGTGGTGTTGCAGAATGAAAATAAACACGAATGCCTGACTCACTGTCATTAGTAATTGCATCGCTCGTGATTGATTGCTGAGAACTCGGGTATTCTCTCGCTATCAGCGACATGCTTTCTAATTGTGCTGGCCATTAATCGGTGTTTATCTACACCAACTGTGAAGGTACCGTTTCTGATGTTGATACGCCACCTACCTATCGTTTATCAGCTGTTTGCTAATCCGTTTTCCAAGTAAATAATATGATATCTATAGCCCAAAAACATGCTTAAAATTTCTTGCATTGCTCATAATTGCAAGTTAATTGATCCGTCAAGAAATGTTAATAGCGTCACCGATTTGCTTTAATAAGTTAGTGAACGGTCCAAAATGGCAAGATCTCTTTAGTGTGTGTGAGACATTCTCTTCGGCAATCTCTCTACGGCCTTGCTTCTTTCACCGACTACTTTCAGATCCAACATTCAACCAGTCTTTAAGTGCTTCACCTGACGTAACATTCTCTCCATACCAATCCATCCAGAACGCAACATTTATAATACCTAACAACCCAGTAAATTACACAGGACCCTCCCTTCGATGGTTTCTAATAGGGTAGAATGATAATAGCAAGATGAATAACAGGTCTATCCACTCATAAAAAAAATCTCCTGGACGTTGACCTCATAGAGAACACAAAAAGATAGAAAGGGATCTCTTATAGCAAGTCCAAGTAAGGTGCAATCGTTCAACCGAAAAGCAAAACAGTTTTTTGCCGGATCGCACGCTGCATGGTTTTAGCTTTTTAAAACTGTAACCTACCTAGCTGGTAGTTACCTACCTACCTACCTAGATAAATAGTAGGTACCTACCTATGTTGTTCATCATAACTTGGCGCCGGGTTTTTCAATAACCATACACGTTTTCCTTCTTAGTCCTTATGACATTGAGCCATGGTGGTGTGAGTGGAAACCGGTATGGTAACGATAGCGGTGATAACGTTCATTAGTTGGTGCCTACGAATGGAATGTTTCCACCCAAACTCCAAATTCGTAAACTTGATCCAGTTCGCAACTTTGTAGGTACCAAGTGTCATTACTGACTGACCATAACTAACTTTATGCGAATAAATAGATAGAGGCATTACTAAGAACCCAAACAGGTGGGTGGATAAGATCATTAGGTAGTAGAATCATAAACCATTTTGCTATGTCCAGGAGCCGGAAAATCCCCTATTAAGCACACACTACACTAGCTTGCCTACCTACCATACCAAGGTAGCCAGCAAAAATAGCAACACAGGAAAACACGATAAACAAAAATGCGGCATAGGCGTCCACTACTTAGCATGGTAATAAATATACATTGGTGATTCCGGGAGAGGTCATTGAGACCTCGGCACCTGTAACTTGTTTTCTCTGCTATGCGGTGACGTCACAGTCAGTTAATGGCATACAAGCCGGCGGAGTTGCGGAGGCGGTCGCCTTTTCTGATTTGTTACGGACCACACGCTTCCACGTTTGGCCAGGTTGCTGGGCGTACATTTCTTATGGTTGCGGCGTACGGTACACGGTGGTGCGTCGACCGTGCGTTGAACTAAGAGGCCAGGCGCCCGCGAGCGTTTTTTACCAAATCTATGTTGCTCATCTCATTTGCGGTGAAAAAAACGCGAAAGCTTTAGAATGATTCGGCGATTCTGCTTTTCTTAGAAGGAAGTTGAATAGTAACGGTAGTTGGAAGTAAAGAGAGGAGGAAAAATCAACAGGGTTTTATAACTTTCTTGTTATAAGTCTTAAATCCGCGAATAAAGATTCTTGAAAGGCAGTTTCTAAGAAGTTCAATTTGCCGTGCACTTGTGGCGGCGACGGTCGGAGGCGGCGGACTTCCTTTGGAGCCTACTTTATTTCCCTGAGCACGTGGAAGTGGGTGAAAATAGACTCTATGTAGGTTGGAAGCCTTGGAAAGAAAACGCACAAAGTTGTCGACGTTTAAATAGAAGTTATTCAGACTTTTAATTTGCACTTGAAAAGCTTTGAACTTGTTACTTATAAGGTTTTTCGTTCCGCAGCTCCTTATTTTTAAAGGTAAAATTAAGGGTAGCTGGGCTCTTTTTAGATTTAAGCACTGCTTTTGATATGGTCAAACATGACATACTTATGGCAAAGCTTGACCACTATGGTAATATTAGAAATATAATGTTTATAATCTTATTTTTTGAATCTTATCTGCATAATATAGGTAGATATCAGTATATTGAAATAAAGAATGAAGAAAAAAAAATTCGATCTAAATTGCTCCGAATCAAAAGAGGTGTCGCCACAAGGCTCCGTTTTAGATCCAGTTCTTTTCACAATGTACCTACTTTGTTTTGAAATAAATAACTTAAACTTAAAACTTACGTAGATAATATTGTCCTTTAAAATGCTCGATTACGCTTCTAGAAATATCATTATCAGCTTTCTAAATTAATCGGGTTTATATGTGAACATCAAATCAAGCTCTGGTAATTCCAAACTTGGCTCTAAATATTTATAAATGTCACAAATAGGATTCAAGAGCGTAGGTAAGCAGCTTAGGTCATACAGAATATAACAATAAATTGATTTGTAAGCCCTTAAAGACATCGCGAGCATTGTATAAGCATCTAATAGGTAAGCAATATATTAATGATGAAGCATGATTATTTAATTATGGCAGCCCTATTATTTAATTAAATTATGCTTAAAGCATCAAGCACCAGAAATTAAAAGCCATTTCTTATTACTTTATTCCCTTATAAAATTATAACTATTATTTTATTTACTTGCGGTATACCTGTCATACCCGGTCTGTGTGATGCCAAATCAGAATAGCATCGACCAAGGACTGCGGCTGATAAGGTAGTAGAACAGGGTACATACAGAACAGACGTAAAATATTAATAAAATAAGTATAAATGTATTACACCCTACACATTCACCGCGAATCAACTTCTTTCTGCTTACAAAAAGTATCGTTCCAAGTTACTGTTCGTCCGGTACACGTCACCATACTTACACTTACCATTACCATAATTAGGGCTGCCATAATTAAATGATCATGCTTCATCATCATTAATACACTTACTATTATTTCGTTCAATTAAATGAGATACTAAATACACTATAATGAAAGAGTTATTTAGGAAATTGAAGACTGAATAACTTATAATAAGATGATTCCTTTCTTCGAATCGGAGGGCTTTTATTGACAGTGATTGCCATCCAAACCACGTCATAAGTGTATAATAAAACTCTGACACTCGGTGCATCGGTTCGTTCGACTTCGACCTAACGACTCACTCGGCAGAAGACGATATTTCTGTATCTAGCTTATCAATTTTAGGTTATTCAGTCAGTGTTTCGACATTGGCAAATCATTGAGTGCCACTTTATCGGCTAGCGATACGCAAGTAGTTTTGTAGGTACGGTTTATGCAATACCTCGATTGGAATTCTTAACGATCAAAGTTCAAATAAACGTTGATTAATGAAATTTCTTCACCGTTTCTTTACGGAAATTTTAATATTCTTATATTCAGTTTATTTATGTAGAAAATTTTAAAAGTAACCTTTGCATGCATTTGTGCAATGATGCATTTGTGTAAAAATAAGTTGTCCATGTTCCCGTTACGTGGATAGATTCTAGTCTATAGAACCCCTGACTTCAAAGATATGTCGAAATTAAGATTCAGGCGGATCATTCTCAGTATTACTGACTCACACCAGCCAGTTCAATAATATTTATGATAGGTACCTACTTATGATTCTTTGGTACTCACTCGCCTTAAAATCTCCCAGTATTTTTAATGTCCCTATTTTACTGTTACTCTGCTATCTCGAGCATAATGTAAATAGAGTCCTTATCCGTCGCTCACCAGACGAGAATGCAGACGCAAGCCGGAAAGCAACAGATGGGGTGGAGTTCTTGTCACTATTATATTTAAACTTTGAACATCTAGAACACTCTTAAAACCCCCAGTTTCAACAGCCAGCAATGTGCTTCTCTCCAGCCAGTGACAACCCTATTTTTGTTACTGTTACTCTGCGATCTTGAGCGCATTATAATGTAAATAGACTCCTTATCCGTCGCTCACCAGACGAGAATGCAGACGCAAGCCGGAAAGCAACAGGTGGGGTGGGGTGGGGTTTTTGTCACTACGATATCGGTCATTTGTATGCATTGAGTTGTTATTGACTGCTGGTCTGAGAAGTATTTTTAGTTGTGCTTACCTTTGAATAATACCTACTTTATTAATATTTTATTTTTGCACCTTATTTAGTAAATAAAAAATTAAAACTTTCGTAAACTTCATTTCATTAGTTACCGGCATGATTTTTCTGAAGTTATAGATTTTCTTTTTCTTTTATCTTTCAAAAATCAAAGGTCGCCTTTCAAAGCAACTAACGAAAATGTAATTTTTCTTTTATCAATTTCTTGTAGGTGTTATTTCGATGAGTATATTTAGTTTGTTTTCAGCTAAAGACTTATTGCTAACAGTTAACTTAGATCTATAATATTTTGAACATAATGTAATTTTAAAGACACTTTGTCAACCCGCCGTTAATAGTTAATGTGCAACATGTCACAGTAAGTGGTTTAAAGCAAATTACTCTAAATTGTTGGTTATCTAGATAAACCGCAGCTAAATTAGGTTACCGAATGCATATAGGCAGCATTAAACAATTTACTAATATCTTTGGTCTAGATTGAATAGCCTGGCCTATTGGCCTGCAGCGACTGTATGCAATTTTGCATGAACGTATGCAAATGGTATTGGCTATGTTTTGTAAAATGGTTATTTTTATTATTTTTAGTGGTCTGAATTTAAAACACGACGTTTTGGACTCTAAGGCCCGTATTTATAATTAGCTCTCAAGAGCGACAGCGAATTTGAGTTTGTATCAGAAATGTCATTTCAGTACAAAACGATCTGTCAAATCCATACTTAATATTGCTCTCAATCTTGAGATCGCTTTATAAATACGAGCCTAAGAGTTCCTGGTCGTAAAACTTAGGTGCAATGTGATCATAGCTAGCTAGTCCAAGCCGGCAACCAATGACATCATAAGATAAAATAATATAATACCTATTATGTAGATAAAAAGGGCTGAAGACAAACAGTGAAAGTTCTCTTCACAACACATTGATTGCGACTTGCGACCAGTGTGGGAATGCCAGTGACTTAAAAGCTCACAATACTCTGGGTGAGTGAGTGAGTTCGCTTCGCTCCATATTGTCGATACTGCTAAATAGTCCATCGCAAAAAAACTTATTATTTCCATGCTAGACTGGGAGTGAGAGAAAAACATAGAATGCGCCAGCTGCATATCCTCCCGGGCATGCTGTAAAAGTCAGCTAAGGGATTTGAGGGTTTCAGTATTGTAATATAGGCGATGGGCTGACAACCTGTCACTATAGCAATATGCAGATCCATCTGGAATAACCTTCAAGATTTGTCAGACGTGGCGGAACGTCCTATGTTTGGGTTGTTTACGCTCTGCCTACCCCATAAGGGATAAAGGCGTGATTGTGTGTGTGTGTGTGTGTGTGTGTGTGTGTGTGTGTGTGTGTGTGTGTGTGTGTGTGCAATAAAACTTTAAAACATTCAGATTATATCAGTAGGGCCTTACGCAACATAGCTCCGACCTTGTCAAGCACAGCCCCCATCTACACAGGTATCGACAGTTGCCATGCCATTTGCAGCATAAACTTGCTTAAAATGCATTGAGTATGTAGGGCCTGACACAAATATTTCAATTTCATGCAAAATTGACGATTTAAAAGCGCTTATTATCGCAATATTTCTGCTTTTTCGTTTCGTCCACAGGCAGAAACATGCGATAAGTATCGCGCAAAAGTAATATTATTATTGGTAAAAGGTAAAGGTTGATTCTGAAAACTCAAGGCGCTGACACCATTTATATGAGAGGACCAAAGTTTTTTTTCACAAAGTTAAAGTTTGCTCAATTTTTTTACTGTATTTTTTAACCATAACTCTCCTCTCGAAGACTTCAGAATCGGCAGCATCTAGTCCTTCACATGGCTCGTCTGAAACTATGGCTGTTTGTTTGGGGAAAGTTGTTCAGTTTCATGGGCAGGTTCACTCCCACCTTCACACTGTCGGCACTTGGTGAAACTCATGTGTTTTACTTCCACTATTTTTAAACCATACCTCTCCCCTCAAAGACCTCAAAACCAGCAGCATCTAGCCTCTCACATGGCTGAAACAATGGCTGCTTGCGTAAACAGCACGTGACGTCACGAACTGGGCCTGTTCGAAGTGTTCAACTCAACAACATGTTGACACAAGTGCTGGCACATTGTGGCCGGGCTTCATTGTCATCATCGTTATTTCAGGATGTCGTAATCATTTAAAGTATCTCGCCTTTGGAGTGTTCTGGAATTAATGGAAAGATCCAGTGATATTTTCTGATCAAGAACACGGGTAGGTATCTAAACAGTTTTTTAATGAAAACGGTTCAGGTAACTTAGGATTAGGATACCAATACCACTTTTAGAATCATTTGAGCTGAGCCCGAATATTCCTAATTACCACTTTTTATTTTAGGTACAGGTCTTTACAGTTATTTATTTTGTCTACAAATACATAGGTACAATATCTTTAGGCCCGTATTTATAATCAGCTCTCAAGAGTGACAGCAAATTTGAGTTCGTATCAGAAATGTCATTTCAGTACAAAATGGCTGTCAAATTCGTACTTAATACTGCTCTCAATCTTGAGATCGCTTTATAAATACGAGCCTTAATCTATTCAAATTCTAGACTCTAATATCAGGTTTCTAAAGGTCACTGTGCTAAAATTTGCTTTAGGTACCCGTTTTGCGTTTGAAATTAAATTGGCAAATTAACCCCAAAATATCAGACACAGGGGCATAATAAAGTCGATAAATCCAGGGACTAGACAGAAATAGGGTTGCCTAAAATAAAGGTACAAACGGCATCAAGGCTTGTCTGAAAATCATTCCGGCTTTTTTTCGTTCGTCCCGCACTAGGTACATGAACTTGGTCCACCATTGAATCAATCTCGGTCACCTCTCACCTTTGTCTGGCATAGAGAGAAAACCACACAAGAAACTACATTATATCTTAAATACAAACAAATCTTTCTCTTTTACATTCGGCCATTTGAAAACAGACCATCATTGGCGTAACCTTCAGATTTCCATAGTTATTTAGAGCAGTACAACAAATCGAAGATGCGGCGTGGATTCGTGTGAAAGGCGCACGCTCGCGGCGCATCGGCGCATGCGTCATGCGGTCTTTTGCATTCCACTCACTCCGGCGCAGCACTCAGCATTGGAGTACTGTTATTTCTTAGTTCTTTCGCACGTGAATGGGAAGTCCATAGTACATTATAAAGGCGAAAGTAACTATGTCTGACTGTTTGTTTTATAAGTATACTTACTATGAATATAGCATCGATTATGATTATGACATCTAGACAAAACAAACGTAGTTGCTTGCGAACAATTACAAAAATTCCCCTTCAAAATGTGTGAGACGCGAAAACGGGATAGAATTGTAGATAATAGAAAGTGCATTCGCGAAGAACCGAGTATTTTAAAATAAAAATTATAAAACAACTCCTTAACAAGAACTTAAAAAGAAATTCTTGATACTTTATAACCAGCCATCAATAAAATTGTTTTGAAAACATTCCCGCCGAATAAAAAACAAACAACTCGTAAAGGCTTACAATTAGTAAACGAGTTATTACCGTATAGTTGTTACGGTCCACGTACAAGTATACCTTTGTCTTAACCACATTGGTCCATATTAGTCCACCCCAACCATTTAGAAACGACGTCATGGCCTTTCCTCTGTAAATAAGTCATACTGCCCTCCCACCCAACCCAACTTACATTAAAAAAAATCGAGTCTCTCTTTCTATACTGATTTTAACAGTAAGGAAAGACAAGCAGTTGGTACATTTTATGTTTTTTTTTTTATCGCTCATAGCAAGGAACCGTTAGAACGAGAAATGCCAATTTCACAGCAACGGATCCGCAGACGAGGTAAGCAATCCATTCGCTGATTTCCAGCTGTCGAGCCGTTTCCGAGGATTATCTGGTACTTAATTGATTTTATTTTTTATGCCAAATCTGGGTTATACTATTGATATTGATTGTACGATCGTTATCTTCCAAGCTGGACTGGGATTGATAAAAAAACACAAAATGTGCCAGCTGCTTCTCCACCTGGAAAAACCCAGCAAATGGGTCAGTCTAATTTAGTCGATGGGTTGCCATCCTGTCACTACAGCAATGCAATGAAAAATCTTGCTGTATACAGATCAATCTGGAATTACCCTCAAAACTTGACAGACGTGGCGCAGCGTCCTTTGTTTAACTCGTTGACACTCTGCCTACCCCATTAGGAATAAGTTATTAATTTATTATATAAGGTACGAGTACAACTAGCAACAAATACAGAGGTTATGAATATCACCTCCAGTTACGTACTCTGACTTTCATTCATCGACCATTTCTACAAAACATTAAATAATATCAAAATCGTGTAACTTCGATTACGCAACTGTCCATTATAGCCCGGTGACCTTTTGATAAGGATAACTGGCGATAGTGCCGTTACCTTACTTACTATACTATACCGCTACTCTACTATAGCATAATAGATTTTTCTGGGTTTGTACCAGTAGAAACCACAAAGTTATATGGGGATGATGGTAGCAGGATAAATATTCTGTAATATATTTAGGTATAACTGCGACCACAAATGATAACAACGTTATTTTATAAATAAATGTTTATTTTTAGTTTTTTTCCAAAATATATATCGTATAGGTAAACTTATTATATAAAATCTTATTTTTGATGACAGCCCTAATAGGTATAAATAATTATAAATATCGTGCGAACATTATAAATTTTCTTTGACGTGTGAAAAGGTTAAGTCCATTGTTATAAGATAAACTCGTATCTCACTGAAATCAGACTACTTTACTAATGCTCAGTGAAAAGAAACTTAAAAATCTTCATAGTGCTTTGCTACAGGTTACAAATATGGTTCTTCTATAGAGAAAAACATTCTAGGACCAATCGAACACCATTAAAATCGCTTGTATCTAACTAATCTGATAACAGTGTGTTTGTCTGAATGAAACATTTTTAAAACAGATTAATAACATGCCGCTTAGAGATATGGTTCGTATGTACCGTCTTTAATAACTGTGAAGTAAGCTAGATGTGTATCGTTGGTAAAACAACCGTTAGTTATATTGTTTTTGTAGTTGGAATCGCTGCTACGTCTTTCTGTTGTCTCTATGATCACTTTCTCCTTTGTTAAACGACTCCAAAACAAAGGAGGAGGTTCTCAATTCTGTTGTATGTTTTATTATTTTTATTAATTATTATTAATATTAACTAGCTGTCCGCTTACTGACGAAATGACTTTACCCGTGGGAATGAGGATATTTTCTCGCTGTAAAAAGTAATCCTTGTTTTTTCCAGGTCATCCTCAATGTTTTTATGACAAACCCAAAATCTGGCCGATATAACCTGCAATAGTGACGATGGTTCATACATGGACAGAAACATTTTTTTTTAATTCGGAATGGGTTTGCCCTTGACTCTAGACACCTATGCCTGTTAAGCCACTGGCATTCTCACGCACCGACGGAACACAGCAAGCTGTTTGGTGCCGGACTCCGGTGAGAGGGTGGTAGAGAGCCAGGCGGCCCCTTGCGGAGCCTACCACGGCTTTGTTGGGATCATTCAGCCGGACTTATTCACAGACTAGCCTGTGTTGCCGTTGCCCGGGGTGGACCACTAGGAGGTAGATCCCATCCCACCCCAAAAGTAATGTAAACAAATCGTATGCTATGCTTGTTTAAAACCTGTTAACTATTTCTGTTAGTTTTCGCCCTAATTCACAGAACGCAGGCAGCCAATCAAAGTCTGTCGCGAGTGAGTCAAGTTCAATTAATTTGAACGACTTTGAAGTGTTAGGTACTACTACATGTTATATAACACTCAATATAACCCCACCTAGAGCCGTAATAACCTACTTCATCACATTGTAACTATCGTTCATAAACTCGGTGTTATTATAACAACAAAACTCACTTGTTGATAAGGGCAATTTAAAACCGGATCAATTTGTAAGAAAACGCAATAAAAATGATAAACGAATGATAAGAGGTAAAACAGTAGTGTGTGTTACCTGCGTGGCATCTTATCTGACTATTTACTGACTAGTGTTCAATACTTTATACTAGGTAATAAAAAAAAATGTACTGAGATAATTTAAGTTTTCGATCAGCTGATTCCATCACTATAGGAATTCTTTTTGTCTTGCTCGTTTCGTTCTATGTCCCTAGGGGAAATATTGTTTGCTATCATTATAACCAGCACATAAAGTTTGTATCATTAGTAAAATAACAAGATAGCTTAAGTACCTACCTTACCTATAAATAAACTGTAGCCACTGAATGAAAATAAAAGAATTCCTCAATAGAATTGTACTCTGTAAATACATACATACATACATTATAATCACGCGTTCATCCCTAATGGGGTAGGCAGAGCGTAAACGACCTAAACAAGGTCATTCCACCACGTCTGACAAGTTTTGAGGGTTGTCAGCCCATCGCCTAAATTACAATACTGAAACCCTCGAATCCCTTAGCTGATTTTTACAGCATGCCCGGGAGGAGATGCAGCTGGCACATTCTATGTTTTTCTATCACTCCCAGTCCAGCATGGAAGATCTCTAAGATACTCTGTAAATACAATTTCATATTACGGAGCATAGATGTACGATAATGTGTGGGCGTACGATTCATTGATAAAATACAGCTAAAACTTTACTTTGACAAAGTTCTATATTTTGGAAGACAATTTTGGTTTGTTATTCACGTATGAGACCTTTTTACGATAAAAGGTCAAAATATCCAACTCATTTCATCGTTAATTAATGTCAACTTTTAAACTTTATTTTTCGTGTAGTTGTTTACCTTTTCGTTTTTTTTTCTGCCAATTACGTAGGTAGGTACTATATGTAGACATAGTTTAGTTAGTTGATGAAATTATAACCTTCTGAGTAGATATTTGTTAATTTATAACTTTGTGAGATTTTCCCCAGTTTGGTTAGGACAATGCAGGACTTGACACGCTCACTGAAATGCAAAATTCATGGTAATAAATACAAACTAAAATAAAATACAATTACATTATTATTTTGTACGGGATTATAACCGCGATTACATTTATTGTTACTTTGATATTTCGGAGTTGTTTCAAACTCCATGGTCACGAGTAGACTGGCGATCGTAACACGCATCCAAAATAATAATCTAATTGTAATGAACCGCGAAAGTCTAAGGCTCATATTTATAAAGCAATCTCAAGATTGAGAGCAATATTAAGTATGGATTTGACAGACCGTTTCGTACTGAAATGACATTTCTGATACGAACTCAAGCTCGCTGTCACTCTTGAGAGCTGATTATAAATACGGGCCTAAAAACTTATAAAATAAAATATTTCATCTGGAATCTTACCGGCAGAAGATATGACATTCTTAACTCGACTTTCTCGTAAAGACTTCCTTCTCCAATATTGAATGTACTCAGTAACCTTATATGGAAGGTGACATGTCCTCACCTTGACCGTGTATTGTCTGTTGCCGTCATATTTACACAATGTAACGCTTCTTCTGGGTTGCCAACTGCATCCTTATCTTATCAGTATCACTGTAAATAAATAAATTAGAAAGTGCTTCAACTTTTCCCGCATTGTGCCGGGTCTGATGTAAGTACATATCAATTTTTTTCCGCGAGTGCCGTAAAAGTCAGCTAAAATCTAGCGAATGCACAGCAGCGATATCTGAAAATTTTAAATGACAGAAACCTCAACATTTTGAATGCATAAAAATTGACTAATTGACTGTTGTCATCCGTATATGAACATTGTTGAAATATAAATGATCATTTGTTGCAAAATTTCAGCGATGGTGGAATTTTGTCGGGATGAACTTCCTCGTTTGTGCTCTATGTTTTTATCGCTCCAAGTCGAGTACGGAAATATTTTCTAATATATTACCAAATAGTACAAAATAAAATATTAACCTTTGGAATGCTGTTAAATGTGTTCAATCGACCCGGCGAAATTGGTAGCAATTCGTAGTTGCAAAAATCACGACTTAACTAATATAAGTTATACCTGTAATTTTCTATCATGAGAGATCAGAAAGGGACAGCAATAATTTAAGTCAAGAGTTATTTAAGTCGTGCCCTCCACGAATCGATAGCACTGTTGGTTTTTTATTTCTTTTAGCCTTTCAAAGGTCGCAGGAGCTCTGCCCGCGTAGAATTTTAGTCGTCATATCACACAAAGTAATAGATCCTAGATTTTAAAAATCTACGATTTATTTGACGTGTTTTACAGTTGGCAATCCGTACATAACATATTGTTACATAACATACGAGCCGGTGTTTAAGATGATTACTTGTGCTTGTGTATGTGCACTCGTTATCTGTGGGCGGTTATCTATTGTTGACTAGGTCGAGTGCCATTGGTAGCAATTCGTGGTTGCAAAATACGTGACTTAACTAATATAAGTTCATATCTGTCACTTTCTATCATGAGAGAACAGAACGGGATGGCAATAATTTTAGTTGAGATTTAGTTAAGTCGGAATGGTTACGAATCGGGCCCACTCACTGACAGTAGTGTCAATAGTGTAGTTTCATGAAAACAGATTTAATAATGCGTGAATTTTGATTCAACCTACTATTTTTATTAAGAGGAAATGTTTTGTGTAAGTCTTGTTTGTAAAGGATAATCAAAAACTGCTCAACGGTTATTTATATTTGCCATCATTATTGTAATCAGAGAGCTGCAATATTATACCTATTTATCAGGGTTTGAATCTGCGACCTCTGGATTGTCGTTCCATCGCTCTGCCAACTGAGCTACCAGGGAGGTAGTCAGAATGGCGAAATTAATCCTTACTTCTTTTTAATACGCCATTCTGACTACCTCCCCGGTAGCTCAGTTGGCAGAGCGATGGAACGACAATTCAGAGCCTCCAGAGGTCGCAGATTCAAACCCTGCCTGCGGCGAAATTTTAATTTCTTACTTCTCATATTTATTGAAGAAACAATTATCTAAATTACCATTGTTGCACTGGATCCATATAACAATAATATACAACATTGAGCAACAAAACAAGTCTATCTAGATTCAATACAGGAAAACGTAATTTTCCTTGTAGATACTTTTTGTAAGAAAATAATTCAAACATAAACAATTTATATTACACAACAAAAATAACAGACTCACATCAGGTAAGTGGGAATCACATATTAACTTACCTATTAATTTTGAATAACTACCTACTTATATTATAATTATTATGTATGTAATTGTATAATCTTACGGTAAAATTCAAAATATTGTAAAATCATAAGCCAGTATCAAATTGCTGAGCTTATGTTTGTGTTACCCACTTTAATGTAAGTTGTGTATCATGGTTGTAAAATAAAAAGAGAACCAAATAAATAATTAAAAAAAAAAAGTGGGAATCACATCAAATTACGCAAATATCCGTAACGGGGTAAGCTGAGCATCTGTGACTTAATAAATACCGTCTTCATTACATCGGAAAAGGCTATCAGCAGTATCTGTAGTGATGAATTGTCAGATCACCACCTAAATTACTAGAACAACCACCCCTTTCGGTCTTTGACGCTCTGCCTATACCTTCTGATTACAGGCATGATTAATTATACGTATATTTAATTTGTCTATAGCATAACATGTTAATCGTTGCAACGCTACATATTTTCGTCGCCCTAAATATTCTGTATGTTTTTTTTATATGTTAAATTTTACTTACTTGGCAAGACCTAGAAAACTGCTTATTCATTTCATTGGTATTTTATTGAAATGCAAGCAAGCGAATTGTTTAAAACGCATTTACCCAAATAAACTGCTTAGTAACTTGTAATGCGCGTTGTCATCATTCAAGATAATAATGCAAAAGAAGATAATAAATAGTATGCAAAAATATGAGACAAAAATTGGATTTTCATTAAAAAAAACCCTCCTATTGACAGCAATATCTTAAAGTTTAGAAATGTTTTACTCAGAATTGAAAACATTTTGTTAAGATAAGCGTTACCGAGCATAATTGTTTGAATATTCGCAAATACTTGGTATGTGTTTTTCAGCAATTATCGTCATAGTATAAGCGTTCTGCGCGTTTCATACTTATCAGACTTAAATGCACATAGATTGCGAATTCTTTAGCGTACTGCGTATTGAACATTATTGCAGTTGAAAGGTTTTACCTACTATGTTGTCAATTTCAAATATATTGGAATTTGATTTTCTTCTTTGGTCCTCTTCTGAATCGAATCCAATACCTCCAAGTTAATTGCCCAAGGCTCAGATTATTACACTATAGCCCTTGTAATTACTGTGTCCTGTCCTGTCCTGATAATATCATTCCCAACGGTTTTCTGTCCGTTGTGTTGTCTATTTTATTTCTGGGTCTGGCCGAAAAATTAGCTTGTTCGATCCATATCTGATCTGGGTCTTGATTTACACTTTTCAAGTCTTCTTCTTTCTGACAGAGAACTGTAAAAAAAATCATATACGTACACACTTGTTTAACACCTATTTTCCGTTCTAATATTAGAAAGAGAAACAACATCTTGCCTTGCTCAACAGCTAGTTATCGTTTCAAGGATTCCTATAAAAGAATTTCAAAAAGTCAAGTTCAAAAAACACATCTTCAAAACAGCTCCTCAAATCAGCCGCCGAAACCATAACTCTTGGCGAATCACAATCTCAGCTTACGTAACCATAACCATGCCCCATACACCATGGCTATCGGAATTAGTGCCCTGCCACGTGCACGAACGAAAACTTGGAGTGCACTGGAGCGTGGTATTCAATTTTTTATTCATTCGTTCAAATCCAACCTGCCTCTTTTATGCCGCGGTTGCGCAGTTGCACTAGCAGTGAAGGCTGCTTTAATTTGTGCCCAACTAGAGCTTCTGCAGAAGGGTTGCATAGGGCGCTCTAGCGCTTACGTCCACTCTTAGTTTTAATCGGATAAGCTCCAAAGCACTAATGCAGCTCAGTTGTGCTGCTTGGGACGTTTTCCTGTTCGTTTATCGCAATATGGCCAACGGTCCGTTCAGCTAAGTCCGGGTCTGGTCTAGCCGATACAAAATACCCTACCATATCACACAATCAGCTGTTCAAATGACTGCGAAAGTTGTTGGTTCAATTTAGCTACCCATGAAGTTCAATGTCAAGTTCACAACACAAATCTTCGGAACAACTCCTCAAATCAGTCGCTCGAAACCATCACAATCGTATTTACGTAACCATGCACCATGCACCATGGCTATCGGAATTAGTGCCCTGCCACGTGCAGCTTATCATCGCCGGCGTGCGATCGCTTCGATACGTTCCCCATAAAAAATGCCGTAGCGCAGCAACGTACCTGCAAAGTTACTTCAAGGTGACTGTAGTGAAAATCGCGTACAGTGTAGTGCGGAAATGTTCAGCTTCTGATTAAATATATAATTAACACATACGAGTCCAAATATGACCACCCATTTATGATAATTTATTTTTGTTTGGTTACCTTTACAGAGTGAAAATAACCGATAAAAAAATTATGGTCATATTTGGACTCGTATGCCATAAAGGATAGATCTAAATTACTTACTAACTAGTACTGTGTGTGTCAACTATACGGTGCGACGAATGTGTGCTTTTTTTTTACCAACGTGTAAGCAAATAAAGAATTTAGAATCGAGCTAGTGTGACTAGCTCTGTACTGACTACCACATGGCTTTAAGAAAAACAGATAGGAAGAAGTGCGATGATACAGGCTAGATAAGTTTTGTTTATGCTAGTCGTCTCAAGCACAAGGGTTTTGTTATTTACCGTTACCTATCTAGAGCCTCTTTCCTTTCAACAGGTATTAAAGTACTCATTAATTCATTGATTGTATAATATCCATATGGTATAACTAGGTATATACCTGTCTCCAAGTGTTTTGTTACCAATTCGCCTCACGTTAGCACGAAGGTATATGAATGTGGCTGCTATAGTGATCTCACTTTAAAAAATATTTTGAAACGAAATTCTCCATTGTTTTCGGTGTGAAGTGTACAGTAATTGTTTAGTGTACCTGATTTGCTATGGTTACATAAACTTCAATAATAGATTCGAAGGCGACGCCGGGGAATATAGAAAAAGCAATTGCTGTAAATTTCTCTTTCGATTCGAGTTGGCGTTTATTTTCAAGTGGAACGTTTTTAATAATAAAAAATATTCCGTTTCATTCTGATTAACACCTGTGTCTACAAGAAAACCTCTTGCAAAATTCAAACAGTAGGCCTACCTAACCTACGCCTTCTTATTGAGGTTAAAAATATGTTTAGACGCGTAAAATTACGCAAAATTAGGGAACATGAAAGATAGATAAAGATAAAGATTCGGGGAGAGCATGAATTAACAAATCTTAATCAAAATTGTTGCCATCTGTTTTCTTTTCTCTCAGGATAGAGAATGACAGGTGACCATATTTAGTCAAGATACCAGTGTCGTCCATAAATGCGTAATGTTGGGCCCATAAAAAGTGACAAGATAGTTACAAACTAGACGAAATCGACACCATGCTGCCACACCACGCTATGTCATTTTCCTGGCATCAGTTTTTTTTTTTTAAACAATCTACTTTTAACCGACTTCCAAAACCAAAAAGGAGGAGGTTCTTAATTCGTCGCGAATTTTTTTTATTATTAAAGGTACTTGTTAACCCTCCCTCAGCAATGTTTACATTGCGCAGAAGCAATAGTCATGTCTTTTATGCCTGAGTAGTGAGAAGACAATGTTTTGTCGCAGTAAGGCACACATATAAGTAGATTATATTGTAGGAAGTGGCTATTGTGCTATCTTGTGCGACTGATTTGAATGGAAACTATTGGCGTGGCTTAAAAATTTATGGAAAAGTAAAAAAAAAAAAAAAATAACCACCCCGTATTTTCAAAAGCTACTAAGGGACAAATCCTTGGTTAGGGAAGCAGGGTTCTCTATATTAAACACCCTTGAGCTCCGCTCGCCAATCCGCCTAGCCTGCAAGCATATTCATTATCATCATGATTTATCTATCTATCTGTCATCTGCTCATTCATATCATACCTATAGGCACGACCTCATCATGGAGCACGATCCTACCCTAAATACGCTATTTGCCTACTAGTCAAATCAGCAACTTTTTATGAAATGTCAAAAACACTTTTTTGTATGAAAATACTGAGTAATGACGTCACTCGCAAGTAAATATTGACTACTCAAACCAATAACTTCTATATTTTTAACTCGATTATTAAATCTAAATGTGTATTTATTTTTAAATTATGAATGAGATCCACAGTATTTTAGCCATCAGATTTAAGTATAAAAGTTTTGAACTTTTTTAGGCACTCAGTCAACATGCCTAGGTCATCAAAACATGGTAGGTGAAATTGAATAAAGCACATATTGCTCCTGATTGAAGCGAGGCCCAGAAGTCCGATGGTAGAGCATTCCGATCCAGAATGTTCTTCAAAAAACTAGTCAACGCCACCTCACCGGCCAGCACTTGTTCCACTAGGAGCTACTGCGCCGTCCCTTCTAGTTCATTGTCGCTCATTGCTTATATCCGCTAGTCCTAGCGTAATAGTGTCCACTATTGGTTACCTACCGCACCTATTCATACTTAGTAAGTAGATACGTGACGTGCGTAGGTAAGGTCCCTTTATAAATCACGGGTTTATTAGCGTGAGCGAAGTGAACCCTATTTTTATAATGATGACGGACTTAATTTAAGGCGGTGACTTTAATTTAATACCTATTGCTTATAAAAGTCTTTTCTAGCAGTAAAAATCAATAAAAGTTTATTCAGATATTCAAGTTTGACTCAGATTTTTCGTCTGTTGCTTTCAATATTAGTTCTGTTTCTATGACATAAGAAAATTGGACGTAAAGTATTTATTGTTCTATAAATTGACTCCCTGTCAATGTTCATTGCTTTAAAAAATATTATCATGAATGATTTTTAACACAGCTTTGCGCTAGTAAAAAAACATTTATACATACATATAATCACGGCTTTATCCCTATTGGGGTAGGCAGAGCGTAAACGACTTAAACAAGGTCGTTTCGTCACGGTTGAAAGTTTTGAGAGTTTATTCCAGAAAGATCTGTATACCGCTTTAGTGACAGGTTGTCAGCCCATCGCCTTAATTACAATACTGAAACCCTCGAATCCCTTAGCTGATTTATTTATACGGCATGCCTGGGAGGAGATGCAGCTGGCACATTCTATGTTTTTCTATCACTCCCAGTCCAGCATGGAAGTTTGAAAAAAGTTTTAAAAACATTTATTTCTTTAAAAAAAACAATAGTGAGACCTAGGTAGGTACGCCATGCCTATTCCACATAAGTCTGTGCCTAAGTCTAGATAACGTCCTAGAAGCTAGGACGACAGCTGTTGAGCTAGACCTAACTGGAAATAATTTGCTACGGCACGGAAACAGTATCTATTGGATTGGATATCATATCTCACTCGGAAGTCATCTTCGGTTTATTTAATCATCGGCGGTCTCTAGCGGTTTTTCTATAATTCTTTAAGATGGATTTCTCGTACCTAGTAATTATAGGTATTCTGACCTTTCTTTCGTTTTGATCTTCTGGAGCAAAGATTGCGTAAGTAAATAGGTCCATATAGGACATAATATTTAATAGAACCAAAGAAATACAAAATGCGACTAGCGTATGACGTAAATCTCTTCAAATATTTACCTAGTCCTAGTAGACTATTTTTCCGACATCGATAAGACAAGAATCCCTTGGTCTTGGTTATAGGGGCTATCCCTTTCTTACTTTTCCTGTTACTCCTAAGAAAGGCGTATGACGTATCAAATACAGTTGAAATGCTAGCCGCACATGCGCCGGCGGCGAATTCCCGGCGAACCACTCCACGTAATGGTACCGTTTATTAGTGATTCATCGCATAACTGAATTATGTACACGCCCCTTGGAACCCGAAACGGGGGGGGGAGTTGGGTTTAAAACGGTAAAATTTAGTCTTGTAAACCAGGTTGGATCTGAAAAAATACTCTATAGTAACGCGACAAAAACAACCGTTAGGTCAAACATTTACATAATCGAAAATATACAAATCGGAAGATTGACTATTAAGTAACTGTACTGTAACAAACACTTACTCCATAACTATAGTCCGTACAACACGGGGCCACGCGATTGTCTGACCGCTTACCATAATAAAAAACCATTACAGTATTCTATATTTGGATACACTTTTCAATGAAAGGTGGACGGAAGAAGGTACGTTCGCCTTATTCACATTACGTACTACTTCCGTCTTTTGATAAATTACTCGTGTACAACTACATTCATACATACATATAATCACGCCTTTATCCCTAATGGGGTAGGCAGAGCGTAAACGACCTAAACATAGGTCGTTCCGCCACGTCTGACAAATGTTGAGGGTTATTCCAGATGAATCTGTATATTGCTATAGTGACAGGTTGTCAGCCCATCGCCTAAATTACAATACTGAAACCCTCGAATCCCTTAGCTGATTTTTACAGCATGCGCGGGAGGACATGCAGCTGGCACATTCTATGTTTTTCTCTCACTCCTAGTCCAGCATGGAAGTGAAGTACAATTACATAGTACTTACTTTTTCAAAGAAGTTAGATAAAAGAGTAGAAAGTTTACTTATTGGTTCGATATTGTAGCCTTTAAAAGTATGAATCTACAGGGAAGAATTCTGTAACTTTCAAGTACAAAACTGCGAATTTATATCGCCTCGCAATTAACTACATTTATAGCTATTAACGAGTTAGAAATTATTTTTAAATGATCCATAGGTACAGTAAAATCAATTAGATCAAGAAAAACACAGAGTATTTCAATACATTTGATTCAAATTAGTACATAACATAAAGCGTTAATAACAAAACATTCGTCTTCTTTCAAACTATCGACTACCTAACCTACACAGAATGTTTTCTACTGCTTTAATAGACTTGGCGTTTTGTTTTGTTCTGAACAAATGAAAATTTCTGTTTAACTTGAGTCACTTTTGTAAGAATAGAAACCTCAAAAAGTCCTGTTTGGAGTACAGTACAGCGCGCGTTCTATGAAGAAAGCCTTGAAACATGTTGAAAACCGTTTTTTCTACGAAATTATACACGCTGCTGTTATATTTTGACGTTCGCGGTCCAAACAATCTATAAATGTACAAGATATATACCCTGTTACATCGTGTACATTTCATGGGCAGATTCACTTCCTTCAGTGTGCATGAATGCACGCTGAAGGATGTGAATCTGCCCATGCAACATAACTACGTTTATATATACCTAGGAAAATAATGCGAGTCTATCTGGAGCCGTATTTTAGAATCACATGCGCTAATGAATGAGTATCAGTCGCAAATCGAAATGAGCAAATGCATGAGTATCAGTCGCATATCGAAGTGCGCAAATGCATGAGTATCAGTCGCAAATCGAAATGCGCAAATATAATTATGAATACTTGATACCAATGTCATGATAACAAATCCTGAAATTCGATATAGGCAGCTAAAGGTCGCTCCAGACCCAGGCAATACTAGATTCGAGCACAAAGGCAAGTCCCTCGTCACCCCGACTTGATAAGATAATGGCCTATGCACATGCTTCAGACATCTCGTACTACCACGAAATATATAGGTTGGCTCTTTTTTAAATAGTTGTTTTTTTGCCACATGACTCCTGACCAATCCATTATGGTGACTAAAGTTAAAAAAATTAATGACGTCATATAAAAAGATCCAAGGACTTGACAGAATTGGTCCAGGCGTTTTTTTATAGAAAATATAATGTTCAAAAAACGTTTTTGGCGATGCTTGAGGATAACTTCAGTCACTATTAGTCAAAAAAAGAAAATTTTACAAATAAACCGTTTAGATGTTACAAAAGAATGCCTTAATTATTACTTTACTGAATATTAAATTCACCTCCAAATGGTTGTCACACCAGAGTAAGTAAACCGACTAGGTAGATTTTGTTTTTAATAATCAGAGAAATAATTTTGCAGGCCACCCTGTATAATAAATAATACAAGACAGATGTTCCTGTTACGTGACTAGGAACTAGACTAGACCTCCACGATTCTTGTATAATCCTGTGACGACTCAGGGTCGAATGAAGATAAATCTATTTGCGAATCGCCAAGTGTAAATTATAGAAACCAATGTAATATGGAAGAAATAGTTTTTTTTACACGTGTATTTATTTAAGAAGTTTACGGATTAGTGATTCGAAGACATTATGTAAACGAGGGTGCAACATGAAGCCTTGGCATAATCGATAAATATCACACATAATAGACCGAAGTATGTTAACACACCTACTACGTTTCAATTGAATTTCATCCTTTTAATCTATATTTAAGCTTATCGGAAAATCCCATTCAATAAAATTTTGACGCTATTATTGCAAAAACGCCCACAGACGTCACAAATACATAGAAAACAAAGCGGGGTGCATTCTAGAAATCACAATGCGTGTAAACGTGAGGGGTCGTGCGCTATTGTGTATATTCCTACTTCCTTTCGATTGAATTTCGCCCAGCTTATTGCAGCACCCGGAAAATCCCATTCAATAAAATTTTGACGCTATTATTGCAAAAACGCCCACAGACGTCACAAATAGAAAACAAAGCGGGGTGCAACTGGGACTCCGGGAGCCACAATGCATGTAAACGTCAGGGGTCGTGCGCTATTGTGTACTAGCCTGCAGTTTACGGCCACGGGCGGATATATAGCAGATATATTCGGGAACTACCACGCAATGCCTTTTGCTCTGTACCAACACTGGCTATATATATTTTGGAATAGGACCTAGCTAGGATCAATATATAGGTAAAGGCCTTTATTATTTGCGATGAAACAAAATATTTGATTACTAAATGATAGGGATAAAAACATGAAATTTACCAGTTGCTTCACCTTTTCCGGAAATGCTGTAACAGCCAATCTGAGGAACTCGGTGTACTTTATTAGATAAGTTTAAGTTTGTTGGTCAATAAAATGACAACTCGTCACTAAAACTAAACCCAACGCTATCTAAAATATCCATAAAAGTTTTTCAGATTTGGTATACTCGAACGATAGTACTCTTATTGCAATAGCACATTACTTACTACGTCCCTAGATTTATATGTGACATCAGGTACACAAGGGGGTGTCTCCGTGACCGATCGAAGAACACAACACTGCACTGCAGTGCACCACTAATTACGTCCGTTGTTCTTGATCTAGTTCAAGCTGTACGATAAATTACGCCATCTAACGTGATCTAGCCGCCCGTGTGTAACAGTTTCACATACATAACATACCGTCACACTGCAAATGTAATTTTGCTTTACATTGCCGAGCTGTGTTTGTACTTATTTATTTGATGTCGTGTAGAGCCAGCAATGCAACGTCCAGAGGCGGCTTAGCTTCGCCAAGTCACGTCTCCTGGCGTAGTGTCTCGGCACCTTAAGCAGCAATGCACTAAGTACACAATATAAAACGGGTCTGGACGTATTAAGGGCGACGCGGCGTGTTCTGGTAACCTTATTTCAATGCAGTTGACACATTCTGTAAAGGCTACTCCACTTAAAAATAAATGAGTTTTTTGTCGGTCATTGTTGCAGAATCAAATCAACAGATTTACAGGAAGGTTTTACTAATAAATGTGAGTCAAAATCAGTCTATAAACTTGACAAATTCTCTGTTTTTTTTTTGTGTGTGTTCGAATGGCTACATGCACGATAATCTAGTACCGCAAAGAATGTTATTTTTTTTTCTGTAGGTTGAATAGAACTTCGTTGCATTTATGAAAACTGCACTGCACATAACTGCATAGTAAGCGATGTTGGAACCGTGTCGCAGCAGATTAAGGATTCCACGTTCCAGAGCCGCGTGGGCTCATGTCGAGTGACGTCATAGCACTAACTATTTGAATATAGCAAATCCATCAGAATTGTTGGGGTACAGAAAGATGGATTTTCAACTTAAAACGAAAGTAATTTTTCGATAAATTTATTTTACCGCCCACTATGATATCGAATAAAAACTATGAAAGAATATTTTAAAGAAGGTAGTGTTTTGAGACGTTTTCAAAATTTTACCTTGACTTTGATTTTTGGAAAATGTGGCTGCACCTAAAAGAATTAAGACGAAAACATCAAAATACCAAAGCTCAACAAACCCGGACTTTCTACTCAAGAATCATCAACCTCCCTATCAACGATCTTCAGAGAATCAATTACTAAAGTAAAACCCATTTGTAAAGAACAGGTATAATTATCTATGCGTGCACTAAGCTGTGGCACGCGTCTTCATTTGCATGTACAGTCTAACTAGCAAGTATGTGCTAAATGGGACCTTATTGCAAAGACATAGAGAAGGTAATCGTGTGTGGTGGACTGTGCTATCTGGAAAAGCTTAAGGCGATGTGATTCTCAAGAATCAGCGGTATTTTGCATGATTTCACCGGTAAAGACCATTATAATGGTGCTTATAAAATTCCTGCGATGGAACCATTATTATAGAACAGGAAGTCTGGATCAAGTTATAAAGACATTACTCATTTAAATTTACGATCTGGAAGATGTTCGAAACTATTTTATTAGAATTCTTTTTCTGTCGCGTGTCGCATAAACGACCCAAAAAACGTACCTGTTAATAATCTTAATGAACTACACATAATATATGGAATTAATTCAATTTAATTTAATTTAATTGTGTCAGTGCAACGAGGTGACGCTGCCAGTATCCTGGGAGCTCTGCCTCTATGTGGACGTTTTTTTTTTTCTGTAACATAGTTTTTCTATAATTTTATGCAATTAGTTAATTGTGTCACGGTAAATGCAATTTTACCCCATCAAGAACTGAAAAAGTCCTACTGGCAGTAGAAATTCTATGTCCAAGAAGGATACCGTGTGAAAATATGAAACCCTACAAAGACCTAGAGGGAAATCTACCACCTTACGGATGAAGCAATCAAATAAATAAAAGGGATTTATGCATTTACTGAGCTAAGTAACATTTATACCCAGTTTCTGCTTGGCTTGAGAAGGAAATGACAAACATACATAGAATATTCCACAAGGCTGCATGCTTTTACTCAACGTACGTGAGGTATTTCGCTTGGTCGCCGTGATTATTGCAAAGATAGTTGCTAAGCAAGATTTATTGTTTGTAGGCCTTGCATGAATTTTACTATAATGCAATACTTCTTACAAATAAGTATCTTTTATATCCAAAAGGAATATTAATTAATACCAAATCATTGTTTTTAATATAGGTAGGAACAACTACTTACTTTAATCGTTGATAAGATATAAGTAGATTAGATATCACAATGAAATGTTTATTGAAAACTGATAATTGTCTTACGGACTTCCGCTGA
The DNA here is from genome assembly GCA_029255725.1 of Scrobipalpa atriplicella. Lineage (NCBI taxonomy): Eukaryota > Metazoa > Arthropoda > Insecta > Lepidoptera > Gelechiidae > Scrobipalpa > Scrobipalpa atriplicella. Next base: position 44,488 of record JARACY010001934.1, read on the forward strand.
AGTTTAGTATCTATTCTACATTTATTGTTTGTAAGTAGGTAACATAGTAGGTACTTCCATACTGGACTGGGAGTGGTAAAACATAGAATGTGCCAGCTGCATCTGCTCCCGTACATGCTGTAAAAAATCAGCTAAGGGAATCGAGGGTTTCAGTGTATTGCACGATGGGCTGACAACCTGTCACTATAGCAATATACATAATCACCTGTATAATAAATAAAAATAACCCTCAAAACTTGTCAGACGTGGCGGAATTACCTTTATTTAGGTCGTTTTTGCTCTGCCTACCCCAATAGGGATAAAGGCGTGATTTTATGCATGTAAGTAGGTAACAACGTAACAAGTATGTAATAGCTTAAATGTTTTTTTTAGTGAATGACCCGTTACCCGTTACTTTAAAACCAGTTAAGTCGTGTCATGGGAGAGAACCGGGGTTCCAACCGACTCTCACGGCCGACTAAGACAACTCACACTATTAGACATGGCTAGTTATTTAGCTAAAATATGACGCATTGTCTGTGTGTCCTTAGAAAGGCGGCGAGTAGTCAACTTGGTAGACAAGGTGGCGTATTTCTTTGTAGTCGGAAAATCTTTTGTTCATCTTGTATTTGTCGCCTAGAGATTGTCCTCAGAATAAGATAGACACATCACAAGTAACAACATTATTATTTATTAATTTGGAATTTCTGAAAAAGTTGAGTAACGCTAAAAAGTTTTGTCTTGATTTGGGGCATTCCACGAAAAATTTAAAACGTATAAACGAGTATGGTAAGATACATAGCCATAAAAGTGTTGAATTGCATACTTTTAATATTATTTCAATACTACGTTATTAAAATCTGTCTAGCTGAAGTGAAAGTACTAAAATCAATGCCGTTTGTACGGAAAATTTTCGTGGAATACTCCTTTTTCTTTCTATACTTTTACCTTATCTTACTTTTATGATCTTGAAAGAAAGGCCATTTTAAAAACTGAGTTGAAATAACGAAACACAAGATACCTCGTCTTGGCTTGAGTATCAATTACTTAATTAACGTTCGAGTTAACCACGAGATTAAAATAACTTCAGACAACAATAACCTTAAGCATGATGAGAATTTTAATGCCAATCAAATTAAAGTAATAAATTAATTTAAGATTAATGTTATATTTTTATAATGTTCTTTTTTTACTGATTGTGTGATTTCTCTTTGTTTTCAGGTAAGTTCTGAAAAAAAAAATCGAGTTAGAATGAATGGTTTTCAGAAAAATCAAGTCTTTTATAGGTATTAGTAAGGTTGTTGACGCACTGCCTACCCCATTACCGATACAGGCGTGATAGTATGTATGTATGTATGTAATAGCTTACATACTTGTATAATATTAGGTAATATAATTTTTCTCTTATGCTTTAGATAGAGTACCTACAAAGGCTTGCTTGTTCTATCACTTGATATTTAAGTAATGCCAGCTGACAGCATATTTATTTACCCTGTACCACTATACGACTACATACCAGGAATTTGTAACCATATCGTCAAAGCTACGGAAAATCCGTCACAGTAAAGAACATGAGTGACAGTGGAGACTGACCACCGTTTATTATCGAATTCAGGAGTTCTGTATAAGGCATAATATTATGTAAGTAAGTGTATGTTGATCTTTGAACAGTCGCGGCTAGTATTTGGTAGAACTTCGCGTAAGTTGAGAGTCATTTTTACTGAATAATATTGGTCCTTTCACGAGCTTTGAAAGATAAATAAAAACAAAGATTATCGAATTTCGGTATACGGACAGATTTTCATCAATCACCCTTTGAGTGGTTGTCAGTATTTCAGTTCCTCTCTTCCGTCACTGTCCGATTAAATTACCCTACTTCCAATTGGAGTAAAAGCTAAAATAAAAAATAAAAATTGTAGATAAATAAACAAATATCGTCGGGTAAGCTGAACAATGAACGGCCGGTGTCGAAAAACGCGGTGAAACTACGTAATAGCTGGTATCCGGCATTACTACCACAGTGTTGGATAATTCGGCAATAGTACCTACCTAGGTAGGTATTTGTAGTAATATTTTATATATCTGCTCCTTCGTGCGAGATGAAGAGCGCATTTATAGGTATAAATGTACGTACCACTTCTGATTCTCTTCTAAGCTAATGTTCTAACTATACCAAAAAATACTGTCATGTTTGTAGTAATTTGCCTTTCTGTCCATTAACAATGTCATTCGTTTATAAACTGTTCGTGCTCCCTTATTCAAAGATCTGGTTCCTACAAGGGTGTCAAGTATGAAAGCCTGTGCGAACTTTAATACCATTTAAAGGCATAATGGTTTTTGTTCAAAAAAGATTAACCTTTTCACATATAAACTCTTTAAAGACCCTTCAACGACTCTTTAACGACCCTGGTATTCGTAACATAGCATTTATTTATGCCATGTACTGTACATGATTTTCTTAAAAATTACCGTGGTTGTATTTTTATTGAAGTTTGCGCTTTCCGACAGGTAATAATCTGCGATAAAGGCAATGGTGCCGATTCTGCAGACCCAACTTTTAGTTTGGTTCTGTTACTTTCTATGAATAAAATGACGACGGCAACACAACAGCTGACTATAATCCTGTCAATCTGACGTATATTTACCATCTAGCATGCCGTATTATTTTAGACGTCACATTGACAGGATTATAATCAGCTGTTGAATTGCTGTCTCTATTTTATTTAAATTTTAGAAAGTGACAGAACCAAACTATTCAAGAATATATTGCTTGAATTTGTAGTATTTTAGCTAGTTGACATGTTGAAAAGTTTAATAGTTGATTGTATTGTATATGTACTTATTGTGTTAACATATGTTTTTCTCAATCGAAATTCTTTACAGCTCGCTAGTTTCTGATTTTTCAATTCAGCAATATTTTTGTATGACGTCAAACTTTTATGGTACTTTTAAGGAACAGCAGCTATCGGTTTGATTATTTTTCCTTTTTGTGATGATAATTGTTTTTTTTTATGATAAGGTTCAAAAACTGTAAACAGTTATTTTTCGTGTGAACCGATCCGAAGAGAACTCTTTCCCTGAAGAAATCAAGCGAATCCGGGTCGCAGACGTAAGCAGTTAGATGCACAAAACACAGCTCTATCACCTACGTAATACAGTTTAAAATGCAATAAACCTGCTAGCAATAAGACCAAAACTACACTAGCGAAATGCCATTTTTATTTAATAGACCACTCTACGTACGATAGAGTCATTGAACCTAATGTATTGGCGAATGGCCGATTTGGTTTTTTCGCCATGCTTGGCGAGTACCGTTACATTTAAGATCGATTGATCTAATGAAAAAACTTAAAAGGGCAAAACACCTAATTATGACTCATTTCACTTTGATTTAATCGAGGTTGCGACTTACTTTACCTACCATGTCATTGTAGTAGTCTAGGATCGATAGTTTCCGAGATAATATGGCCGTTTCAAGTTTGACAGCTGTCATCCGAAATTAAGCCTATAAAAACAACCTATAAAGCCATTTAGTCCTTGACGCTAAGCCTTTACGGTTAGGTCTAAAAAGGGCCTAGGTCTTTTTAAAGCCTTTAGGCTTAAAACATAGAGCTAGGCTAGCCGCAAGGACTAAAGCGCTTTTTAAGTTTTTAGCCTACTAGGTTTTTTATTTAGACTAGTCCTAAAATAAGGCCTAAAAGCCTATAGTTTACAGCACTATTCCATTAGATTTTCTTCGTTTTGCCGCAGTATTTCTTATTGAGTATTAATGTGGATGAAATAATTTCGCCCTTACATAATAATTGACCTATTATAGTGCGCAGTATTGCATCACAGTCGACTGAGTGTTGGACTGTCATAATTTCCGACTAGGTATCATAATATAATTTAAGGTACGCCATATTCACTGTCCGTGGAACCAACGCCATATTATTTATGTTAGCTTCCTGTTATTAAATATCTTTGACGTATTTTTATATTAAACTTAGGCCCGTATTTATAATCAGCTCTCAAGAGTGACAGCGAGTTTGAGTTTGTATCAGAAATGTCATTTCAATACAAAACGACCTGTCATAGTCATACATAATATTGCACTCAATCTTGAGATCGCTTTATAAATACGAGCCTAAATAGATTAATGTGTTTCGTAGAGAATATCCCGTGTAACTGGTGTAAAATCTTAATCAAATAATATGTCAAATTTTGGCAATTTTGTTGTAGACATAACTTAACTAATTTTAGTTTGATGCTCTTAGTTTCTAAAATTTAAGTAAAATGGACACAGAAATACAACAGCTTATTATAATTCTGTCAAAGTGACGTATAACGCTTAAATTAAGACTTATTTAAGGCGAGTAACGTCACTTTGACAGGACTATAACCAGCTGTTGTATTTCTGTCTCCATTTTATTCAAATTTTTGAAAGTGAGAGCACTAAACTAAAATAAGTTAAGTTGTGTCTACAACATAATTGCCACCATTATCAACTAACATTTCTTCTAATAATAAATAGATATCTATATTTTTTTTTTGTTTATAAATATAAAATATTATTTTGACCGCTACTTTAGAAGTTGTATGTTAATCTATTTGACTGATTGATTCCATTAGTCTTTATAGTGAATTATTAGATAGTACCGGCTAGTAGGTAGTAGGTAGGCTTAGTACTATCGGCTAGTAGGTAAGTGGTCGATACATTTAACATAGACACTTGCCCAGTTGACATTTTCATGGAAATGCCACTACAACATCCTGTTATGCAAATATGTTTGAATATCTACTGACTGAGATTTGATACTGAGCTGTCTTGTGGTTGAATTAATTAATTTATCTAAGTAGTTGACCATACGACAGATTATTATCTACTAATTTGCCGTCTTGCGGTTTTCCCCTAGGAATAAGAAAATTTTAATAAATGAGACATAATTTCTAAAAATATCAAAATCGCTCTCTGCCTTGAGTTGTTGACGAATATGATTATAATCATCATCTTTGAATCTTGTATTTGACAGCTGAAATATTACTACTAAAGGAGCCTATAATTATCTTCTTTCTACTGTTGTAAAAAATATGGAAAAATAAGTACACAACCTAAGCA
>JARACY010001935.1:0-49540 GCA_029255725.1 Scrobipalpa atriplicella
CCCAAAGACGCGGGTTCAAATCCTGTCGGCGGATGAAATTTTTGATTTGTTATTTCTATAATTCTTTAGAAATAATATAGCACTGTAAGTTCAAAAAATCTATAAAAATGTAAAAAAGTGTGAATTTCTTCTGCAATGAAGGACTAGTCATAATTGTATAGTTGAAACATTATACGACAGATGTCGCTAGCGTCCACTTGACGAGTAATAAATAGCAGATCACTACTTTCACTACTCAAAGCTAATCCGCCGAAGCTTTGTTGGTTAAGAGCGTTGGGCCGGTTTTCCAAAATGAAACCCTCGAATCCCTTAGCTGGTTTTTACAGCATGCCCGGGAGGAGATGCAGCTGGCACATTCTATGTTTTTCTATCACTATCACTCCCAGTCCAGCATGAAAGAGTAATGGAATGTAGGTATTAGTATGTAAATGCGATGCCTACATCGGAATACGTGTCCGAACAATCATCTCACAGGAATTCACGGCAGGTTGTTGATGTTCTTGAAATGTACAGAGTGCTACATATCAACGTAACCCCCAAAATACTTTCTTTATTGAAATAAAAATACCCCTAATTATTATATACCCCTATTCGCATATTATGTATATTTTATATTATGCATATTATGTATTATGCATATTATGTATTCGCATATTGTATAATGTATTTTATTTTCTCTTTTTTTATAATTAGGAATGGGTTTACTAGGTCGGGAGAGACAGAGACGGAGTAAAAGTAAAAGATGATATGAGTATCATACAAGATAGCACGTAATTTGGAACTTTTTCATGATGACTTTGATACATACATAGATACACAAATCACGCCTTTATCCCTAGAGGGGTAGGCAGAGCAAAAACGACCTAATCAAAAGTCGTTCCGCCACGTCTGACAAGTTTTGAGGGTTATTACAGATGATAATGTATATTGCTATAGTGACAGGTTGTCAGCCCATCGCCTATAAATTGCAATACACTTAAACCCTCGAATCCCTTAGCTGATTTTCACAGCATGCCCGGGAGGAGATGCAGCTGACAAATTCTATGTTTTTCTATCACTCCCAGTCCAGCATGGAAGAAATGACTTTGATAACAGAACGTATTGCTAATAGATTTACAAACATTGACTTAACGTAACTTTTCCTTTAGGAGTCTACCTTAATGTGCTGCTGAGTGTAGGTACTTACAATAATATACATACTCGTACATAGCATAGAACGTTGTTTAATAAATCGTTATGTAAATACAAGTAACATAACAATCTTATACTGGAAAAGCAAGATCTCGTCTTAAGATGGTTGTTTTTAAAAGGATATTCCTCCTAAACGAATCAATGGAAAATTCTAAAAAAATATACATCTAAGAAATAAGTTCATGGTCTACAATCTCAACGTTTGAAAATATTCTAGTTCATATGTAAGTATGTTCAAAAATAAATAAAAGAAAAGCTGTTTTTATCAGTAAATTTGATATTCCTTCTAAACTATTAGCAGCGCTTTCACGGTTCCTTCGGGAAAATATCCGTATTATGATTATCTAAAATTGGGACGTTGTATTTTTTAATCCGAGGCTTAGTTTTTATGGAATTAGCTTTTTTGTGCGTCCGCCGCCTTAATGGACATAACTTAATAAGCGAGAATCACTATCAGAATTATCAAGAACAGGGACCTATGACCACTAGATCACCACTAAATGAAAGTTTCTTCATTTCTCTATAGAACCTCCTATCTTCAATCCTCGTCCGTGAGAAGTATGCTGAACATGTGATGTCTCCCGCCGTCGGGTCCTTGCAGACAAAGACATTCCAGGGTTATCAGCCATCTTGGTCACGTGCTCCTGAGGACCCTCACGTTCTTCAAGGAACTACGGTTGTCTGGTCTGAGTATGAACTCGAGATTTTCGAGTAAGTAAGGATCATTATTATTGCATATTTTTGTTCTAACATAATGCTAATCAATAACGTTATTTTTTCTCATCATCATCATCAGCCACAACAGTCCACTGCTGGACATGGGCCTCCCCAAATTTGGGGGTATATGCCATACTCACCACGCTTGGCAGGCGGGTTGGTGAGCGCAGTAGAAGTTTTCCATTCACAAGGAACGCTCATTTTTAACAAATTAAAGTTTGTAGATAAATATTAAATCATTGTTTAAATTATATTTTATTGTCTCATTTTTATTTTACCACATAAAAATTGACATTCATATTGACTGTCAAATATGATACATATTTGACAAATATTTATACATATTTTACATATTTGAATATTTAAGGTGCCATAGGTACGCATCATTTATGGAGTATACTTTTTCTATCTTCTTTTAGTTTCCAATTCTGTTTCATTTCAAATGACTTTACGTAAAAAAATTGTCATTTCAATAAGTATAAATCATTCTTATTCCTCGTTTGTAACCTGTCTTGGCGAACGGAAAACCCCAGACAATGGCATTCCCTCACTATCTCTGATATCTTGGTCATGTGTGTGACTTTGTCAGTGCCGGTGCACCCTCAAACCCTCACGTCTTTGATTAATCAAACCAACTCTTCTGGAGGATACAGGGAAGCTTTTAAATCGAGTCTAGAGGTCATTGGCATTTAGCTCCTAAATAACTACCATCGGAAAACGTCAGTATTGTTCTGTACAGTGAGGATGTTCTACGCCTTATTAAAATCAAATACAACATAGGTAAACATATAAATATAATGTCACGCCTTTATCCCTTACGGGGTAGGCAGAGCGTAAAAGGCGCCTTCAACACGTCTGACAAATATTGAGAGCAAATTTGTTATGTATCGATGTATTGACATGTTGTCAGCCCATCGCCAAAATTTTAATACACCATCGAATCCTTTTTGCTGTCTTCTACAGCATGCCCGGGAGGAAAAGCAGCTGAAACATTCTATGTTTTTCTATCGCTCCCAGTCCAGCATGGAATTACTCACGTAGGTATTATAGGTATACCTATTACATCAGCCATGATTATAATATATTCCTTGAAATTCATAAAATCCGCCATTTCTCTTCAGAACTCAACCAGCCTTCGCCCGACCTTGGGTCATTTACAAGTCACTTAACCATTTACAAGTCATTTAACAATTTAACATTCGTCACAGAGTATTGACTGGAGATATCGAGTTACAATACGAACTTCTTCCGTCGGAAATACGGCTTTTTTTTCTTTATTGTTTTATGTTTCTGTTGTGACCTTCACCTTAGCTTTATAATCTGGAGTTCCTTGTTATTGTTCAATTTTTTATTTTGTTGACAATGGTTCACTTCACATTTTGCACCATTTTCTAAGTGCCCTTTAAAGTTGCACAAAACATTACTTCAAGAATCAAGATATGTGTAAAACCATGGTGAAACTGAGTAGGATTCTACTCATACAGTGGCATAGAAAACCCAAAAAATTACACGTGTTGGATTTGAACTCAAGACGCCGGTGATCCGTTCTGATGCTTTAATCAACTGATTTTGCTCTTAGGCTCGTATTTATAAAGCAATCTCAAGATTGAGAGCAATATTAAGTATGGATTTGACAGGTCGTTTTGTACTGAAATGACATTTCTGATACGAACTCAAACTCGCTGTCAGTCTTGAGAGCTGATTATAAATTCGGGCCTTAAGATTCAAGCATAGTCATAAAAATGTGATTTTAAAGGTGGGTAACGTGCTATCTGTTCAATCCCCTCAATTTTAGCTAAATAAAATCCCTCAGGCACGGAAGGTCCATTTACCGGAATGTCCACTAGGGGAATTTAGTCCATTTCCCGGAACGTCCATTTCCCTGAATGACCATTTCCCTGAACGTCCATTTCCACGAACGTCCATTTCTTTGCATATACATTTCCCGGAAGGTCCAATTAAATTACAATCACTTCACACGTATAAAATTCAAGAGATTATCAGTACCTACACATGCATATCCCATAAGTGAAATAGCAAATAGTTACCTAGTTACCATGGAGAAACCATGTTGCGATGCGCACTGGAGCGCACACATAACTTGCATCATGATAATAGAATGTTGTTGTGGTCTCTTCAGGTACATACATGATCTGATTAGAAACACGTTTCTTTTTTGTTGAATGGATTTTAGATCTTGACTCTTGTTAAAGAAGGAGAGTCGACGATGAAACGAGAAACACACAAAGGGCGCTTTTCCACTAGACGTCACGTCAACGGCAACGGCGACGGCACGGCGACGATCACGTGACAATATCTATGGGAATCGATGACATGCCGTGGCCGTGACGGTGCCGTGCCGGCAAGTGGAAAAGCGTGTCATATAATTTCATTGATTTTCATACATTATCTCACCTACGATATCGTCGACGGTACCGTGCCGTCGCCGTTGCCGTTTACGTGCCGTCTAGTGGAAAAGCGCCCAATAACTCAGGAAGTCTCACTCACCGTCGAAAGACAGCAAAGTGGGCGCCTGACTGGTGAAATAGTGGAAGCTAGGCAGCCCTTCGCAGAGCCTACCACTATGGGATTGTTTAGCATGCTATCCGTTGCCTGAGGTTGACCGCTATGAAGTAAACCCCACGAATTCTTGTTCACATTCATTCATATTCATAAAATCACGCCTTTATCCCTAATGGGGTAGGCAGAGCGAAAACGACCCAAAGGTCGTTCCGCCACGTCTGACAAGTTTTGAGGGCTATTAAAGATGATTATGTATATTGCTATAGTGACGGGTTGTCAGCCCATCGCCTAAATTGCAATACATTAAAACCCTCGAATCCCTTAGCTGGTTTTTACAGCATGCCCGGGAGGAGATGCAGCTGGCACACTCTGTGTTTTTCTATCACTCCCAGTCCAGCATGGAAGTTTTGGAATTCTTGTTCACTCTTACAAAAATCTTCACACGGAGCTCCAACTTAGCTCAAATCAATAGTCATTGCCTAACCCCAACAATAGGTAATTGACAATGAGTGGTGTGGTCGCTCAATGGCAATGTGGGTTAAGATGTGGGAAAATGTGGCGAAGCTGTGAAGATAGTGTGAATTGTATTTTCGAAGCAGTCTTTATTTATTAGGTAGGTACCTACTTATAGTACCTAAATGTGATTATTACTGCCGTGCTTCTTCTTTCTTGCTTCCATGCTGGACTGGGAGTCAAAGAAAAATATAGAATGTGCCTGCTGGACTGCCTCCCGGGCATGCTGTAAAAACCAGCTGAGAGATTCGAGGGTTTCAGTGTATTGCAATTTAGGCGAGGGGCTGACGAATAGAGATAGGTAAACTTTTCATTCTAAAATTAAAACTCTGGTGTCAGAGTTTTTAAACCGCTCAATAGCACAGCTAAAAGGCCTCTGACATGGTTTGTGTAACGACTAATAAAGACACCGACCGGGACTGACTGATGATGGATTGATTAATGACGCCGTAAATCTAGACTGATCTAGGCAGGATATTTGCAAAATATAACATAATAATTATATCTAGAAATACATCCACAGACATCAATCATCATGACTAAATCATGACCACTAAATATTCATAACAATTTCTCCACATCCAAAACATGTCTTAACCAAACTTGAGCAACCTTGGGGCGGATCAAGATTGCACAGTGTGATTATACAGGGTGTTAATGTAATTGCGTGAAATATTTTAGGGGGTAAATGATCGAACATAAAACATACCTAAAAATATCTTCCTAAAAAAAATGGCTTACCCATACAAAATTAGGCGGGTCCAGACCAAGCGAGCAGCCTCGCGCGAGGCAAGCTCAATAAGATTTTCTAAAGAACAGGATTTTCTAAAGTTTTTTTTTTTATGTGACCCTTTATCGACAATAAAACACCCTCTGAGCTACGGCAAGCAATAAAATTAACACCCTGTATACTTAAGCTTGTTTATCAGATGCTAATATAGAAATTAACCGCAGGCTATATAGAAGTTGTTCACGTGAAAGTAAATCGATGGACACATCATCGGGTGTGTATGCAAAGTGAGGGATATATCGGGTCTTAGAAATTATCATACATACATACATATAATCACGCCTTTATCCCTAATGGGGTAGCCAGAGCGTAAACGACCTAACCTAAACAAAGGTCGTTCCGCCATGTCTGACAAATTTTGAGGGTTATTCCAGATGGATATGTATATTGCTATAGTGACAGGTTGTCAGCCCATCGCCTAAATTACAATACTGAAACCCTCGAATCACTTAACTGACTTTTAGGAGGATGAGGATATGCAGCTGGCACATTCTATGTTTTTCTCTCACTCCCAGTCCAGCATAGAAGAAATAATCATGACAGTAAATAATCCAATTCAAGTTACGTGAGTAGGATAATGCATAAGCTGTGGAAATTAATAATTTTGATTCTAACACCTAAAGTGTTAACTTACGCTTTGGAACATGATTCACACTACCGTAGGTTAGCTGGAAGAGATTTCTTTTCAGAAATAAGCTCTACATGTTGTGCTACTGTTTTTTTTTATGTTTGTGTCCTCTGTATGTTCGTGTGAGCAATAAACTATTATAACGCTATATGCATAATCTCGATCGAACTAACTCGCACTCGTACCTGTTGACCATAAGTTGTTCAGAAGACTGGCCAAATTGAAAAGACTAAGGCCCGTATTTATAATCGGCTCTCAAGAGTGACAGCGAGTTTGAGTTTAAATCAGAAATGTCATTTTAGTACAAAACGGCCAGTCAAATCCACACTTAATATTGCTCTCAAACTTGAGATCGCTTTATAAATACGAGCCTAAGCCGGGAAGTATGCTAGGCAGAAGACGAAGATCATTAAACATAATGTAAGTAGATGATAAGGATATTTCAGTTCGTGTGTATTATGTGGTTTATTTCGTTGAAAATAGGTACAAGCTAGCCTAGCTTGTTTTCAATAGGTTTAATTCTAATTTCCTTGTAACCTTGACTTGATTTCTACTGCATAGTCCTCCGCTGATACCTATATAAAGATCACAATGGAAAATCAATTAAGCTATATAAATATGATAAAAGAAACTTACCATCATAAGAGTCCGGTATATACAGAGGCTTTCCAACCAGCTTCCCCTTCTTCCCCGACAAAGGGACCGCCTCCACTCTCCTATGCGCCTCTAAGACCCTATATAACAACACTGGTCTATCCTCCCCTTCGAACTTCACCACTCTCGGTAAAGAAAACTTATCCACAAACTCTTTCAAGGTCATCACTTCACTGCAGTCATTTTCCGGCGGTTCTACTGAACCACTCCGCCTTCCAAGGAGGAAATTATCAGCCCATTCTGGAGCGTTCGGTCTTCTTTCTGGAAACTCCGGTCTTCGTTCGCTGCTTCTCGGCTTATACCTTGGCGGTCTATCTCTTCTGACAAGAGCCTCATTAGCTTCTGCTAGCCATCTGGTCACGAGTCTTTCCCTTTCGACGTCCAGGTAGCGAGGTTTGGACGCGTCACAGGCGAAGCGTGCGGCGTCGAAGCAGTACTGGGGGGGTGGGGGCCGGATCCTGGGGGGGAAGAAACGGGGCGGGACGTAGGGGGGGTGGGGCGCGTACGCGGGGGGGGTACGCGGCCCCGAACCCTCGACCGACGCCGTGCGGAACATCGTGTCAGGCCATTGGTGTCAGCTGGAACAAGAGAGAAGTTTTGAGGTTAGTCTTCTTGAAGAAACTCTTTAGAACAATTGTGAATATGGAAGTTATCAAGAGTGGGACTAAAATTACAAATTAGACGAGACTTTGCTTCTACTGTACCATCTGCAACAGGATCCAGTGTTGAAAAAAGGCGTACCCTAATCTGGCCTATTTGCCAAACGCTTAGCAGGATCTTCGCAAGCTTATGCTCTCAATCCCAACATTCTTATGTAATATTTCACAGTCATAGGGAACGGCCCATCCCTAGGAGTGGATTTTTCGTTGCTGAAATGTATATTGAAATGTAAGTATGTTACCTTGTAATGGTTGTACCTACCCAGTTTTAACCAAATCTTGCAGCTAAATTCTCATTTAATCTCGTAATCCGATGTTAACCACAACTCATCTCAACTCGTTCTAATCCGACCGTCACGTAACACAACTGCTATGTTTATAGCATCTTCTGTATTAAATATTAGGGTCAAGGTAACTCTAGTTTTAAGCAAACTGAGTTAAAATTATTGCCAAGTCAACGAACTAAGTTCTTTCATTTTTCAAATTAGTGATATAAGGATGGCAATAACAGTGATTGGTACAAGTGTTGCTACGATCTATCACAAATTATTTACGTGGCGTCGGAATCCTATAATTATTTAGCTGTGTAATATTTTTGCACAGACAAGCGTAATAACAGTCCTATTAATTTAATTTTTTACATACATACTCTATTACTCTTTTATCCTTTTCTGGGTAGGTAGGACGTAAAAGGCGATTTCGTCACGTTAAAAATTCTGTTTTTCTATCGTTCCCAGTTCAGCCTGGCAGCATTTAATTTATAAATTCATTTAATTTAATTGGTCTACGTGTATTAAATTCTTGTTCAACAACATCTCAATCAAAACAAATAAGGTTATCTCTTCAGTCGTAAAGTTAGAGAATCAGATTATCATCAAAATTTAAATTTCGCCTATTTTGTCAGATTTTACGATTCTTTGGCAATTTAGATGAAATTGGTAAGATTTTTTATACATTTTACATAAAAATCAAGGTTATATCCAGCACGAGACGAAAATTCAATCAGACTGGAATTTATATTGCAGCAGTGACTGGTTGCGCCGAAACCTTTTTTATTATTTAATCGTATGTGGCGTAGTAATTAGTTGTAGGTAGTTGTACTTTTACAATATGTCAGAGAAAAGAAGTTGCTGATAAATTATTGGTATGTTTTTTTTAGTTTTCTCAGTCCAACATAATATAACCAACAAGCAGAAATGCTCGCACTTCTTTGTTTCGGCTTGAAGGGCAAGGTGCGATAGAACATGACACAATCCGGGTCAGTCTTATGGTATACCACTAGAATCTAGTAAGTAAGTAAGTAAGTAAAAACTCTTTATTGCACACATTAACAAATGATATACATTAATAATGTGATGGTAGTAGGTGTTATAAGCTACAGTAATGCTTACTTAGGTGGGCCGTATGCTTAGTTACCACTGTATAACATAAAAAAAACTAGGGGAGTATATATGAACTATCATCTTATAGCCCGGGAGAATCAGTCTTATATCGGCTCTTGGATAGATCATATTGTGACATAACATTTACCACCTCAACTAAGGCTCGTATTGATTTATATCAAGAGCGATCTCAAGATTGATAGCAAGATTTGACAGGTTATTTTGTACTGAAATGACATTTCTGATACAAACTCAAACTCGCTGTCAGTCTCAAGAGCTGATTATAAATACGGGCCTAAATGATGGTGGGATGGTAGTTCTATAATGGTCACGTCACCATCAAACCACCATACATTACAGTAATAGGCGTAACGTGTGAAATGAAGTGACCATTATAGTTAACTTTCGCTTTTACTTGTTCCTATTTATTTTGTACTCTATATGATGGATTCTATTAATTTTATAACACATATGCTCGTAAAGGGTCTCTTATTACACCAATTTCAATATTGTATTGTATCTTATTACGTACTTGAGCGTAATCGTAATGTAAAATGCACGAGTGCTGTAAAACACACAAGTTTTTTTTTTAATTAGGTAAAACGCACGGTTTATCGAACGGTACTTTTTTAAATCTTAGCAAAGAGTTTTTATGGCAGAAAAGTGGTCAACATTTTATAAATAAAATTAACTTTGGGAGATAAAGTATAATAAAATAAACATTTAATTCTTTGATTTAATTAATTTTTACAATAAATTACAACCATTTATCTGTAACAAAATAAAAAAAATATTAATTTAGTTTATTAGTAATACTGGCTGGTTTTTTGTGCTTTGCCTTAAAAAAAAAAGCGCTGCGCGATATATACTAGGTAATCTGGGGTACGTTCAGAAACGCTCGATCGATCGAAATTTAACCTGGTTAAAAATTATATTGCCCGTTCAGAGACACCTGGCAGACGAAATTTCGACTAGGTTAATTTTTATCCGGCCCGTTCAGAGGCGCACCGGAAGTGAAGTTTTATCTGACAGCAGCTAAGGTGCACGTTCAGTGCTTCCCACTAGTATAAGATTCGATCGGTATAAATATCGAACTGGGTCGACTGAACGTACCCACCCCTATGGATGCGCGCGCATCGCTAATTTGTGAACGAGTAAAAATTATTCCTCGCTTTTTTCTTTTCGCTGTATTGTTTTAATTTTTTAGCTATTTCCTAGCAAATATGTTATAAAACGTCGTACGACATACGTGGGGTTTGATAATTACAGCCTCTGCTTTCTTGTAGCCCTCGCCTACGGCTCGGGCTAGCAATATCGCCTCGGCTGTAACTATCAACGCACCGCACTTGTATCGTAATGTACTATTATTGGATCGAAAGATTCCACAGTTGACTAGGAACCCTTATCATTTCGTCAACTAATACATACATACATAAAATCACGCCTTTATCCCTAATGGGGTAGGCAGAGCGAAAACGACCGAAAGGTCATTCCGCCACGTCTGACAAGTTTTGAGGGTTATTTCAGATGGTCATGTGTATTGCTATAGTGACAGGTTGTCAGCCCATCGCCTAAATTGCAATACATTAAAACCCTCGAATCCCTTAGCTGGTTTTTACAGCATGCCCGGGAGGAGATGCAGCTGGCACATTCTATGTTTTTCTATCACTCCCAGTCCAGCATGGAATGTTTCGTCAACTAATGTCGGATACAATTATATACGAGCACGTCCGCTACGCTCTTTGGATTGCTCATTCGAACAAAAATAGTTTTTATAAGTCTAGCCTGAAGCAACCAAAACTTATTCAAAATTCAAAAATAATTATGTAAAAGCATAATAAAAAGTATTTTAATATGTACTTTCACAAAAGTTGTACTATTAGCATCCTGACTAGGCCTTATAGAGAAAGAAGTATATCAACTTGCGACAAAAAAACAGTGTCGATGACCGATCAACCTTCAATGATTTGGAACTAGGGCTGTCACTTCAAAATTTATTAAAATTCGGCTTGTTCAAATAAAAAAATATTTTTTTTATTTTTTTTTTTCTGAATCTTTACGTAGGTAATTTAAAAAAACTAATTTCATGGTTTTCGGTTTTAGATCAGCCATTATTTCTTTTTTAAAATTTAAGTAACTGTACACGCGTGACGTCACAACGTAACATAAGATTTAGTTTCTTGTGTAGAATAAAAACTATTTGTACTATGTCTTTTATAATAGCAGTGAAATAACAACGGTAGGGCACATTAATTTCACTGCTATTTTAAAAGAAATAGTACAAATTAGTTTTTTTAAATTACGTAAAGATTCAGAAAAAAATATAAAATAAATATGTTTTTTTTTGAACAAGGCGAATTGTGATGTATAATAAGTACCATTAGCCTAAGCCGAGAGGCCGCAGCCCAACCAGATGGTCTGACCAAATCCGCTCAGCGCTGAACACCAGGCTGCACGATGCACTTCACGTCGCTAAAGATAGGACCAGCTGGAGAAGCATCGTTAAAGAAAAACTAAGTTCCCAGTGGGGGAATCACGACCCTCAGTAATGAGGAGCACGACGCGAGGAGGAGGAGACGTGGCTGAGTGAGAGTCGACTCTGGAGCGACCTCACAAAAGTAGCAAGTATGTGATGCCGTTGCTCAAGTGGAACATTAGAAGGTAAATCCCATCCATGATCCCCAATTCCCATTGTGGGAATTTAGATTATAAGTTTTATCGACCCTACCTCAGAGCTTCGCCTATTTCTGGCAATAAAACAATTTTCGGCTCTATTTCAACACATTACACACCTAAATGGCAAATCAAAAAACTGGACCGACTACACCGCAAGTTGGTCAAAGTGGTCGAAACAAATTTGTTTTTGCGGTCCACGAAAATTATCGTAATAAAAACTAGTTCCTAAACGCTCTAGTAATAAAGGAGTTGTAACTGCATGTAATAGTTTCGTAACAGCACGCAGGAGTTTGTCGATGAGTATTTGGTGACGTAACTGGCAGGTTAGACGATTTTTTTTAGTTTATCAATAAATGGATCATAGAAAGAAACCTACTAGATATTAGTCCATCATAATTATGACTTCTCAATGCTAGACTGGGAGTGATAGAAAAACATAGAATGTGCCAGCTGCATCTCCTCCCGGGCATGCTGCAAAAACCAGCAAAGGGATTCGAGGGTTTCAGTATTGTAATTTAGGCGATGGGCTGACAAACTATAGCAATATACAGATCAATCTGGAATAACCCTCAAAACTTGTCAGACGTGGCGGAACTACCTTTGTTTAGGTCGTTTACGCTCTGCTTACCCCATTAGGGATAAAGGCGTGATTATATGTATGTATGTCTGTATGTATGAACTTGTGTTCCAGGTTGTACATTTTACTGCCTAGTTTGTTGAGCTGAAGGGAATCTACAAATCATAGGTTAATTTCCTGTTTTTTTTATTATTATTATTATTTCTAAGAATTTTGGTGAAGTATTTCATGAGGAATCTCAATAGGTACACTTTTCTGAAGATGAGCCCTACTTCAAACCTTCGATCCTGACTGTACACCTGTCTTTTTAATTAACGATTTAATTCTGCCCTGACGATACCATCTGTATCAGGTCTGGACCGGTATTGTCAGCTTCTGTACAGTATAAAGATTTGTACTGCGACGATATGTTCAACAAGTCAACATCACACTGATATATCACTTATCACATACTTTATTCATCTTTCATGGTGGATCACTTAGATCAAAAAACCAAATAGGTATGTCTACTAAAAAAACATCGTCTTTGTCTGTCTTTCCAAATACATAATCCATTGTAGAAATTAGCTCTGTCGACCCCGACCTAGGCTAGAATTTCGAGCAAATCTATTAACTACAGAAACTGTAGGTGAGCTGAAATACAGGATTAGTCCTGAAATACAGTTCTGTTTCTGTTGTTAATACTTAGATTTGCTCGTAACGCGTCACGACGTCGTGTCTTTAGCCTACTTAGATCAGAGTCGACAGAGCTAGGGTCGTATTTATAAAGCGATCTCAAGATTGAGCGCAATATTAAGTATGGATTTGACAGGCTGTTTTGTACTGAAATGACATTTCTGATACGAACTCAAACTCGCTGTCACTCTTGAGAGCTGATTATAAATACGGGCCTTAGACGCTACTAGAATGGAAGTTTGTCATCTTTGGAATCAAGATGAATACAGTACAATCAACAACACCTTTAGGGTAACAGGGCTGCTTCAAATCAATGGAGTTTTCTCAGGTGTTTATTTACATATTTAGATAAAATTTCCTATATTTGTATAGTTTAATAACCTGCTAACTATACGAAATTTCATGAAAAAGCATAAACAATTACCCAAGAAAACTTAATTGAATGGGCGCTTTTCCACTAGACGGCACCGTCGACGATATCGTAGGTGAGATAATGTATGAAAATCAATGAAATTATATGACACGCTTTTCCACTTGCCGGCACGGCACCGTCACGGCATGTCATCGATTCCCATAGATATTGTCACGTGATTGTCGCCGTGCCGGTGACGTGCCGTCTAGTGGAAAAGCGCCCATTTGGAGCGGCCCTGTCACCCTAAGGGTGTTGTTGACATTACAAACTTCCTTATCCCCGATCCTGCGGAGATTAAGCTACCGAGCTAGCCAGCCTGTCTGGACAGTTTCCCACAGACGGAGGGGTAAGGTTATTAGCGCAGTTTTATCAGTGCTGGCTCAATCAATGTGGTAACTGGTTCCACTACAGGATAGGAAGGTGTTTAATCAGTTATGTAACGAGGATTGACTTTCATAGTGGTAATAATTAACTTATATACAGAAAATCACGCCTTTATCCCTTACGGACTAATCAAAACTTCATTGGTTTTGACGTCCTTGTTGCTGCTTCTCTTTCGTCGAAAGTTCATTCCTTCAACTACTTGTATTCCACTATCTCATCTACTGATACATTCTATAGTCCTAGGTTTATGTCTTCCTAGTAAATACAAACATACATACAATCACGCCTTTATCCCTAATGGTCTTCCATGCTGGACTGGGAGGTGCCAGCTGCATCTCCTCCCGGGCATGCTGTAAAAATCAGCTAAGGGATTCGAGGGTTTCAGTATTGTAATTTAGGCTATGGGATGACAACCTGTCACTATAGCAATATACAGATCCATCTGTAATAACCCTCAAAATTTGTCAGACGTGGCAGAATGACCTTTGTGTAGGTCGTTTACGCTCTGCCTACCCCATTAGGGATAAAGGCGTTCCTAGTAAATTATAGTACAAAATAGAACTATATGACTTAAACAAAATACGTGTAGATGATGTCATAAATAAACCTGCCGTGCGTCGTAATTTGCATGTTCAGATTAAAAGTGAATCTTAAGAAACTAATTCCCACAAGTTGAATGAGCTCATGGTCTCTATGTACATAGTTCATTTGTTTTAAGGTTAGGAAACATTAAAATGGGTTAAGAAATTTTAATATAGTTTTTCCCAGAGCTTCTAAATAAATAAAATTGAGCAAGCTTTGAAGTTTTAAGTATGAAGAATTAGTTAACAAAAATAGTGAAAATATTATTATGACTATAATTTTTTTTTTACCAATTTATTCCAATACTGGATTATGGCTTCATCTCTTCAATTGAGGATTGAAGGTTAGGTAGACCCAAAACGTGCTGAACCACGGAATCTTAGAACTCACTTTTCATCCTGCATTATCCTAACCCAAATGAAAACAACACTTTGTGTTGTCCTCAATGAGAATTGTACCTACGACCTCTAACTCGAAGACCACTACAGTAGTTTGTGTTTGATGAAAATTCCAACAAACATTTCTCTTTCTCTACTAAGTAAATATTCAAAAGGCAAAGTCGTGATGTTCCCAACAATAAACAATCGAACGACCCGATCTTGATATAGCTAATAACTGTTTTATTTATAGCTTCATTTGCTTTGACAAGATAACTGCAAGTATTGACCAACATAGAATTGGGTTTTGTCATAAAATAAATATGATCAAAATGGTGCGAAGATATGCTGAAGTGGCAGTGGGCTGGTTACATCTGTCGTAGAACTGATGGCTGTTGGGAGAAACGAGTTCTGGAGTGGATACCGCGAATCGGAAAACGCAGGCTCGTATTAATAAAGCGATCTCAAGATTGAGAGTAATATTAAGTATGGATTTGACAGATCGTTTTGTACTGAAATGACATTTCTGATACGGACTCAAACTCGCTGTCACTCTTGAGAGCTGATTATAAATACGGGCCGTAGTGTAGGACGTCCTGAAACCAGGTGGGGCGTTGATGTTCGTAAGAAAGCGGGCAGAAATTGGACGAG
The DNA here is from genome assembly GCA_029255725.1 of Scrobipalpa atriplicella. NCBI lineage: Eukaryota > Metazoa > Arthropoda > Insecta > Lepidoptera > Gelechiidae > Scrobipalpa > Scrobipalpa atriplicella. Next base: position 15,392 of record JARACY010001935.1, read on the forward strand.
AACGGCTGAAGACCGAGCTGAGTGGCATGCCATGGGAAAGGCCTCTGTCCAGCAGTGGACTAATGATATGATGAATGTGAAGATGGTATGTATGACTCATGCATTTCAGGCAGTAACTTCCTTCTACAAACTAGGTGGTCTGACAAATGCACCAAAAATTTGCACCATCACCAACATTATTTATTCGTCCCAAATATAAATCACGACTATATCCACGATCTCCAGACATATTAAGTTAATTGTAATCATATTTTCATGGTGGTAGTCCACTTCTTATTATTGAGAATCTCTGAGTCAGAAATTAACCAAGCAATATTTTGATGTTTCATTAAACACTCATTCATAAAACCTTAACACAATATGGTTCACACACAAAACTTTCATCACAAGCCTGCGCCTGACCCGAATTCCAAATTCAAAAATACTCCAAAAAAAATCTCAAGGTGAACGTGTAGAGGAATTTCGGAAATATTCCAAACGTATGTGATTGTCAAAAGAATGGCTGGCATTTTGTGAAACTTTCCATGTCTCACAGCAAGTTGGGAAGTTTCGTTCTGAAGCTTTCGTTTTTTTTTTTCATTATTCTGTGCGTCTCCTCCATTGCACTACATTCGCCCGTCTAGAGATAAGATTAGGTGAGCAACTTAGGCAACTAAGGCCCGTATTTATAATCAGCTCTCAAGAGTGACAGCGAGTTTGAGTTCCTAACAGAAATGTCATTTCAGTACAAAATGACCTGTCAAATCCGCACTCAATATTGCTCTCAGTCTTGAGATAACTTTATAAATACGAGCCTAAGCATGCAGTCCACATATGGTGAGCAGCGCCGTAGCCTATAACACCCATAACACTTACTACTATCCCACTATATCCTAGTGAAATAGCAGAGTGCATTGCACACCGTGAGACCTAAGGTGGAATGTCTCTTGTGCCTGTAATTTCACTGGTTCCCTTGCCCTTCAGACCGAAACACAGAAGTGCGAACACTTCTGCTTAGCGGCAGAAGTAAGCAAGAGGGCTTTCCCCCAGACCGGACCCTACCAGTCTCAATAGACACATGGACAAATTAGATGGAAGATAATATTCCTCAATTTTGAGGAAAAACTAAATTAAACAGTGTAGTGTAGTGTAGGTAAGGCTCGTATTTATAAAGCGATCTCAAGATTGAGAGCAATATTAAGTATGGATTTGACAGATCGTTTTGTTCTGAAATGACATTTCTGATACAAACTCAAACTCGCTGTCACTCTTGAGAGCTGATTATAAATACGGGCCTAAGTATTTTAAAGATAGAAACACACAACATTTTCTGCCTTGTATAACGCATTAGGTTACGTCCTGTAATGTTGTACATTGTAAATATAAACAATAAACAACAAAATGTAACAGTCTGTATAAACAGTAAACACTTGTGTCGTGTTATACAGGATGTTTTTATTGCTCACGGACCTACTACAGGGTGTTAACTTCTGTCGTCTTTGTCTTACTTTGTCTTGGCCGAGGACTTTATATGGGACGTGTACGAAGTGGTAAAACCATAAAACAACGTCGGACTAATTAACATAGCAATAATATTTTAAGCTTATTATCAGAGTGTCACTTTTAATAACATAAACATTTCACATCTATTGATAGCGTTTGTTGTGATGCCGGGTTAGGATAACATCACTCTTTCCTGTGGGTGTCGCTAACAACTTAAAGGGATTTTTTTTTGTATAAATTTAATGTAAAACATTATTCGATTACTAAGGCTCGTATTTATATAGCAATCTCAAGATTGAGAGCAATATTAAGTATGGTTTTGACAAACCGTTTTGTACTGAAATGACATTTCTGATACGTACTCAAACTCGCTGTCACTCTTGAGAGCTGATTATGAATACGGGCCTTAAATACCTTGTTAAAAACTCTACTTACCAAAAACAGTAGCTACAACAAAATTCGCTTCCTTACCGAGCACAAGCGCTTCAAGTTAGCTATAACATGCGCCCACGCAACTTGAGAGTATGCGGCTGTTTAGACGGACTGCAAGCTGAATGCAATACATATATATACATAACATACATATAATCACACTGTATCCTTGATGGGGTAGGCAGTGCGTAAACGACCTCAACAGTAAACAAAGGTCTTTCCGCTACTTCTGACCAGTTTTGAGGGTTAGATAGATCTGTATATTGCTATGGTGACCCTTAGCTGATATTTACAGCATGCCTGGGAGGAGATGCAGCTGGCACATTCTATGTTTTTCTATAGCTCTCAGTCCAACATGGAAGTATTTTAAAAACTCTACTAACAAAAAAACAGTAGCTACAACAAAATTCGCTTCCTTACCGAGCACAAGCACTTCAAGTTCGCTTTATAGCATGCGCCCACGCAACTTGAGAGTATGCGGCTGTATAGACGGACTGCAAACCGACGGCAGAACGACTTTTTTTAAAGCAGTTAGTTGCACTAAGCTAGTCATATGGTCATTCATTTATTGCATTCATTCGCTTGCAATGTAACGATTTGGATTAGAAATGGGTACCTATCATTATTTTCTTGTAGCATAAACATCATTGATAAATGCTCGAATCTGAAATTGTGACATTATAGGCGAATGCTCCCGATAAGGGAACTAAGGCTCGTATTTATAAAGCGATCTCAAGATTGAGAGCAATATTAAGTATGGATTTGACAGGTCGTTTTGTACTGAAATGACATTTCTGATACGAACTCAAATTCGCTGTCACTCTTGAGAGCTGATTATAAATACGGCCCTAAAGGTAGTTTAGTTAGTTAAAAATATTGCAAATATTTCATAGAATACGCTAGTATCGAATCTAAGTCATTAAATTGGTGGTCAGTCAAAAAACAACTGCAGTCAAAGCAAATAGTTGATTGCAGTCGGCATCAATACCGGGTGTAAGGGACAGCGTCCCGCAAACTGATAGGGGTTGCTCAGTCCACGATACTGAACACATATCACCAGGTTTTTTTTTCAGGAGATGAAAAAAAAATTTGCTTTTCCATACAAATTGTCTGATCGATGTGGTCATTTTGTATGAAAAAGCAAATCATTTTTTTTCATTTCCTGAAAAAAAATCCTGGTGGTAGTTGTTCAGTTTCGTTGACTGAGCAACCCCTTTAAGTTTGCGGGACGCTGTCCCTTACACCCCGTATATATAATAATATCAAGTAGGAATCACAATGCAGTCTGACTGCAGCTCGTCTGTACACAACTAAAAACTATTATCCCACGTGAGCCACAATTATGATAATTAGAAGCCAGTTTCGAGTAATATGCCTTGAAGTTGTTGCTTGTACGTATCGGTACTTTTGAACCGAGACAAAGGGATCGTAAAGTGCTAAGTTTAAGATTGCAATCAATCTGAAAGGACTGCGAAACTTGGCGTTATAACTGCCGTGTCCAATGTTATGTAAATGTTTAACTTTGACATTGGCTTGACAGTAATTTGACTTAACGAAGACGCTTAAGTGGATTCTTTCACTGACTTGACGCGATAAAGTTCAGAAAATATTGGCTGCTTCTCTTCCCAATCATCTAACCAAAAGCAATATATCACTACATCATCATCATGGGGTGCCATCTTCATATTGAAGTTTGGAGGTCAGCATCACTACATCAAATATCTTTTACTTCAGATCAATGTCAAGCACATAATTTAATAGTCATATCATGCATTACACACCCATAATTTGCACACACTAGGTACTAGAAAATTATTATGATTTTTATTAAAATCTGATATCGGTCCACTGATATTCTTCGAAGAAACTTTTTGAAATAGGTATAAAACTATAAATAAACATCAAGTAAGCAGTTATTCATTAAAATTATTTTGACTTTCCATTCAAAGTTAAAGAAATGTAAATTAAACCAGAGGTCAAAGGTTTTTAGCTCCTTTATAGGATCATGAATAGAAATCTAATGAATTGATATTGAATGTATAATACAATAGACATTTTAAAGCTTTCTATACTTTTTTTTTTAATTTGAAATAGGATCTCGATTCTCCTTTTATAAACTTAATCCTTAAAGAAACTTCCATTCAAAATTTCATCCTCTCCTTCATGGTGATTGACATTTTCCATACAAAGGAACGAAAAAACTCATTTTATTTTTTAAAAGTTCGTGACCCCTAGTACAAGATATTCAATCAATAGTACAGGAGGCGATATCATAAAGCTTCTGTACACGTGTTTTATAATAAACCATTCATACAATATAAGGAAGTTATTTATGAATCATATAATAGATGTTATTGGAGCTTTAATGTGCTTAAATTGTGTAGTAATTACAACATAGAATATATCAAACATATTTTAATAATTTTGTGATTAAATGTCAATGACAGAATGCGCGCTCTGTCCTTTTCTAGCATGGGGCTGTTTCAAGCCGATTTCATATATTTTTGCATATATCTCAATGTACCTACACAAAAAGCATTGAAAGACAGAGTTGATTATGATGTTCTTGCTGTTTCTAAGCTCACAGAAATGTCACAGTTGTTGAAATTCTGCATTAAGACGCCAGTTTTTCATGATATTTCTGATGATTTCCTGGTGTAATCATAGTATTTTTAGGTAATATCTATGAATCTAGTTGTTCTCCATATTTTAGAGAAGCTAACCATATATAGAATTATTGAAAATTTAACTATTAACTATCATAACAAAGTGAAATGCCGGACCGTGTTTAGCCCGATTTAGAGTACTTCCCCTTTGATGCAGTAAATAATATACTCGTAAGTCTAGCATATTTTATATGTACAAGAAACCAATCTAAGAATTAAGGGCTGGTTTAAAAGTTTTTGTCAATATGTTTTTTTTATTAAGTACTCAACGCTATCTTCAACCTGCTTACCTACTTGTGGATATTTTTATTCCGATATTTTTAGCTCCGACGACAGTTATCTAATCTTCAACAGTAAAAATATTCACAAAATAAGATTCGATTCTGCGACCCCACTATCCGTGTCATATCTTATCTGTACTGAGTTATAGAGTACTCAGTAAATAGGTTAGCCGTCTTATCATTATCTGTCTGACTAAACTAGACTTATTAGACAAAAAAAAACTTAACTAACAAAAAAACTAGACTACTCCGTAATGCACACTATCCTATCCCTAACCAGCTCTAAATATCTAGACTTTGACTTCTTCTTTCATATTTACGTTTTTCATACTTACGTTGGTATCGATAACTTAACGTTAAATAAATAAACGAACTATAGTTTAATACTACATAACTAAATTGTACTCCTGTGGTGTGGAAATAAATGTATTTCATAGGCTCGTATTTATAAAGCGATTTCATGATAGCAATATTAAGTGTGGATTTGACAGGCCGTTTTGTACTAAAATGACTTTTCTGATTCAAACTCAAACTCGCTGTCACTCTTGAGAGCTGATTATAAATACGGGCCTGATCGCAAAAAAAACACCAGTGTCCAAAATCCAAAATGACGATTAAAAATGTACCGTAACAGGAAGTAATAGATTAATCTGTTGGCCTACTTACCACATAGTAACAGGGTTGCCATCCTTCGGCTGATATTCCCAAGGTATGAGATATGGCAACACTAACGATTACAAATGGATTTTATACTACTGCTTCCGTTTAAACCGGAGTTTACAAAGACTGGTATAAGCTAGAATAAGTTTATTTGAAAGGTATACAGGGTGTAAGAAAAAAATTTAATTTTTTTCGCGCTGGACTTGGGGCTATATATAAACATATAAGGTATTAACAACCAGGGTTAAATGTAAAACACAAAATATATTTTCAGAGGTTCGGTGTATGTATCGTAATTTAGGCTGTGAGTCAAATACATTATTATAATACACAGTCCTATTTGAAATACAATAAAAAATATCAAACGTGACAAACACGTTAAAATTCTGCCTGTCCCGTAAGAGATATAGGTGTAATTTTATGCAAGTATGTAAAGAACTTAGTAATAAAGCTAGTTTTTTTTATTATGCCCAATAAGACCCTATATAAAATTACATTAGTGGCAAATTTATGATGTAATTTGTTATAAAAATTACGGCGTTTATACTGGTAATTATCATTTTTATAGCGAAAACACTGATGAGGTGTTTTTATAATCACATCAATCAACTTGCTACTTAAATAAAGCTTCTATTAGTAAATTAATTAAATCCATTAATATTATATCCTATTTAAATACCTACTTATAATTAACTATAAATATAAATTGAGACATTTAATACATACATACATAAATCACGCCTCCATCCCTAATGGGGTAGGCAGAGCGTCAACGACCCAAACAAAGGTTCTGCCACGTCTGACTAGTTTTGAGGGTCGCTTAAAATATATCTGTATATTGCTGTAGTGACAGGTTGTCAGCCCATCGCCTAAATCACAATACTGAAACCCTCGAATCCCTTAGCTGATTTTTACAGCATGCCCAAGAGGTGATGAAGCTGGCACATTCTATGTTTTTCTATCGCTCCCAGTCCAGCATGGAAGAGATATTTAATAATATTCTTATATTGAAAATAAACACATACCTATTAAATAATTTGGGTTTTAGACGAGTTGGATTTGGATTGAATTTAAAATCAGTGGTAGCAATACGAAGTTGCCAAAATCATGACTTAACTAATAAAAGTCAATACTACCTGTCTTTTTCATAATGAGAGAACAGAGAGGGACGGCAATATCCATAGCAATGACTGATCCCTTTCAATATAAATGAATGTAATGTGACGAATTTTATTACTTTCATACCTTGTTCCATACATACTAGTACATGTGTCATTTTGTTTTACACTTGAAAAAACCAACCATTAGTAGTATAGACCTAAACAACAAATAGTTTCAAGACAATAACTAACTGCCCACGGACTCCTAATTAAGTGCATCATTCACGTACAACCTGAGTCCGACCCTGGGAGTTGACATTGAAATAACTATGTTTCTTTCGTGTGGATGTAGAGCCGACAAACCCTGATGTCAGAGATTTTAAACCACCTGGTAGGCCTCTGACATGGTTGTGTAAACAATATTAGCAACAAAGAAGACTTAACGTGCACTCTAAAACGCAGACGAGACAATCGGCATTGTCCTAAACAAACTGAAAAAAAACTCGAAACAATTTCATCAATTTAATTAATTTGTATGTCCCACAAAAAATCGAACCCATGACCTCCGGATCGAGAACCCATGGCTCTAACTACTAGACCGCAGAGGCTCGTAACCATGCCCATCATTCACGTACAACTACCTGACTCATACCAATGGAGTTGACATTGAAATCATTATTAAACTTATTATCGGCTCATTCTCCGAATTTTGGGCAAAACTCTCATTACCCTAAGTTGTTTACGAAGTTAAGATTTTGAATATTTTAAGTACAAATCTGAATTCAGGTACGCTTAAGTATTATGAAACTATAAAAGGCACTTATTTATATCAATTAATTACGATGTTATAACCCTTATGGTAATGAGACTATTAGGGTAATGTGAAATCAGATTATGGTAATGAGACCGCAGTTATGGTTCTGAACCTGAAGGGACTGCTAGATGGTATGGCAAGCAGAATTAGCTAGGAACACGATCGGAGTGCAAACTGAGACAACTAGAAACATGATCATGAGCAGAGTACGAGCAGATAATACATTTAACGATACGATCGGGATACAAGCAGAGACAGTTAAGAATATAAGTTCAGTCTATTACGCTCATAATCGTGTTCCTCATTTGGAAGTCAGCAGAGACAGCTAGGAACATGATCGGAGTGCGAGCAGAGACAGCTAGGAACATGATCGGAGCACAAGCAGAGACAGCTAGGCACATGATCGGAGCACGAGTAGAAGCAGCTATAAACATGATCGCGGTGTGAGCAGAGACAGGAACATGATCGTGGTGCGAGCAGAGACAGCTAGGAACATGATCTGAATACGAGCAGAAGCAGCTATAAACATGATCGCGGTGCGAGCAGAGACAGCTAGGAACATGATCATGATCGGGGTGCTAGCAGAGACAGCTAGGAACAAGATTGGGGTGCGAGCAGAAACAGCTAGAAACATGATCGGGGTGCGAGTAGACTGCTAGGAGCATTATCAGAGCACGAGCAGAGACAGCTAGGAACATGACCGGGTGTGAGTAGAGACAGCTAGGAACATGATCGGGGTGCGAGCAGAAACAGCTAGTAATATGATCAGGGTTTGAGCAGAGATAGCTAGGAACATGACCGGAGCACGAGCAGAGACAGCTAGGCACATAATAGGAGCACGAGTAGATGCAGCTAGGAACATGATCGTGGTGTGCAAGCAGAGACAGTTAGGAACATGATCGGAGTGCTAGCAGAGACAGCTAGGAATGTGATCGGAGCACGAGCAGCGAGCAGTTAGGAACATGGTCGGAGTACGAGCAGAGACAGCAAGGAACATGATCTGAACTGGAGTACAGTCAGCTAGAAACATGAGATAATGTGATGTAATGGGTGAAGGTGTGGATGAGGATTTGGTGTGATTTAGAGCGATATGATGAATCGAAAGTATTCAAAATAATAATTAGGAACATGATAACGGGGTGAGCATAGAAATTTAGGAACATGATCGTGGGGTGAGCGAAGACAGACAGGAACATGATTGCAGGGTGAGCGGAGACAGTTAAGAATATGTTCGCTGGGTTAGCGGAGACAGAAACATGATTGTACCCTACAAGACAGTTAGGAACATGATTGCGGGGTGAGCAGAGACAGGAACATGATCGTAGGGTGAGCGGACACAGTCAGGAACACGATGGCAGGGTGAGTGGAGACAGTTAGGAATATGATTGCCGGGCGAGCGGAGACAGTTAGAAACATGATTGCGGGGTGAGCAGAGACAGGAACTTGATCGTAGGGTGAGCGGACACAGTCAGGAACACGATGGCAGGGATGAGTGGAGACAGTTAGGAACATGATCACGGGGTGAGCGGAGACAGGAACATGATGGCAGGGTGAGTAGACAGTTAGGAACATGATCGCGGGTTGAGCGAGGACAGGATCATTATGGCAAGGTGAGAGGAGACAGTTAAGAACATGATTGCGGGGTGGGTGGAGACAGGAACAATGATCGCGGGGTGAAGGTGTGGATGAGGATTTGGTGTGATTTAGAGCGATATGATGAATCGAAAGTATTCAAAATAATAATTAGGAACATGATAACGGGGTGAGCATAGAAATTTAGGAACATGATCGTGGGGTGAGCGAAGACAGACAGGAACATGATTGCAAGTACATGAGCGGAGACAGTTAGGAATATGATCGTTGGGTGAGCGGAGACGGTTAGTACAGGAACATGATCGCGGGGTAAGCGGAGACGGTTTGGAATATGATCGCGGGGTGAGCGAAGACAGGAACATGAACGGAGACAGTTAGGAATAAGATTGTGGGGTGAGCGGAGATGGTTAGGAACATGATCGCGGGGTGAGCGGAGACGGTTAGGAACATGATCGCGGGGTGAGCAGAGATGGTCTGGAACATATCGCGGGGTGAGCGGAAACAGTTAGGAACATGATGGCAGGGTGAGTGGAGACAGTTAGAAACATGATCGGGGAGAGAGCAGAGACAATTAGGAACATGATTATGAGGTGAGCAGAGACAGGAACATGATCGCGGGGTGAGCGGAGACAGATTAGAAACTTGATCGGGAATGCGAGAGAAGACAAAAACAAAAAAGGAATAATTGTGGAGACATGCAAATTATCGGGACGTTAGACTAGGTCAGGGACACAATATATGACGTGCGTGAGGACTTTTAAGTTACATAAACATAATAAATAAGCTGATTAGTTGGACAGTCTCATTACCATAATTCTTAAAATTATGGGAAATTATGGTAATGATGATTAGGGTAATGAGAAATTTGTAATTTAACCCATTTTACTTCTGACTTTGAATAGCTTAATATTTTGTTCTTTCGTTTTTAACTAATCAAGCTCCTAAGCTACATCTTCACCAAAACTTCAACACAAATCACTCAGTATTTTGGGAGCTATGAACGTTTGAAAACCTACGATATTTTTTGACAAAGTAGGAGAACGACATTTAAATTCCTCGTAATATCGCAACGCAGCGACGTGCAAGCGTCTTTCTCTCTCGACCGCTAGATCACCACTGGAGAGGTGCGTGGGAGTCGCAGGGACGCTTGCGGTGCATTTTTAAGGCATGTTGTTAGGGTGAACATGCGTAATTAGGGTAGTGAGAAAAAAGTTGTGACCACATTTTTGAAGGCTTGTAGAAAATTTTCTTATGAGTACTTTACTGTAAAGCATCATTTTATATAAAGTTTATAGTATTGAAATTCGTTTTGACTCAGCAATAAGTTTGTATCTTGTACAGTTTTGACACAATTCAGGTTTTGAATACCAAAACGGGCAGTGTGACACTTAGGGTAATGCGAAATTGGCACTTTAACAATTTTTTTTTCTAACTTACAAATAAATATAACAAACAGGAAATGATTGACCCTATAGATATACGTATAAAGAATGCTTTAAAAATATCAAGTTCTGAATATAATCACATTTTGATGTGTTCTCCTCACTGTGACCACCTTTCGCCCACAATTCGGAGAACTGCCCTATCCTACGTCATTTTTTATTCACACGTAAAGACAGGGTTTTAGGGTTCCATACAGCATCGTATTGGACATACATATATAAAATCACGCCTTTATCCCTTACGGGGTAGGCACAGTGTAAAACTGACTAATAATTAGGGCATTTTTAGCCCCGTATTCATAATCAGCTCTCAAGAATGACAGCGAGTTTGAGTTCGTATCAGAAACGTCATTCCAGTACAAAATCTCTTGTCAAATCCGCACTCAATATTGCTCTCAATCTTGAGATAGCTTTATAAATACTAGCCTTAGATTTAAAATGGATCGCTATAGTGACAGGTTGTCAGCCCATCGCCTAATATACAATACACTGTAGTTAATCCTCGAATCTCTTATGCTGACTTCCACTTCATGCCCGGACGAAAAGGCAGCTGGGACATTCTTTGTTTTCCTAATCCAGCATGATAGTAAATATTGATTAAAAAAAGAAATAATATATCAAAAAACTACTGTCTACGATAGCTGCCCGTATTGGCGAACGTACCTTTAATAACACGGAAAGCTCTATGATATTACTCTTTAACTTATAAATAAGTGCTAAGGGCACTATACTATAGAACTGCATTCTTTTGTTAATCAACAAAAAAATACTAACTAGGTAAGTACTTCAGCTTGGATGGACATCAAAAACATGAAAGAAGAAAACGTTCCTATTCCTTCAAAAAATTAGTATAATATCTTTTATGCAGAACCAGACCATAAAACATGTCCAACGCGCCCTTGCCCATTTTTTCCTACTCCGAACTAATTCTTATTTTTTTTATCTTACAGAGGTGATTACACTTTATGGATCAGTATGGTAATAAAAAAAAATAGAGGCTGTTGTAAAAACAAGATCGAGATACCAGCATAGTAATTATTGGCAATATACAAATAGAAGTATAATAAATTAATTGAGAAATATATCTTTGAAGACAAGTGTACTGATACAATAAATTGTAATTTGAATTAATTGTATGCAATTGGTCAGTTGTTAAATAATAAGTTTATTTGAAGTGTTTGATATAATTATGAAGTTTGATAGACTAAGGCTCGTATTTATAAAGCCATCTCAAGATTGAGAGTAATATTAAGTATGGATTTGACATGTCGTTTTGTACTGAAATGACATTTCTGATACGAACTCAAACTTGTTGTCAGTCTCAACAGCTGTTTTTGGACACCAACTTCATCAGCTACTTCATCAAACTTAATATTGCTCTCAATCTTGAAATCGCTTTATAAATACGAGCCTTAATCAATCACTTATGAACAAAGGAACATGACAAATAATGATAGCTTCAAACAATTTGTTAAAAATTATTCGAAAACATTTAAGTTAGCATGCCTAATAGCTAAAGCAAATTTTATTAGTAACAAAATTAAAACTGCTGATAATAAAATAAAAACTGTATGGAAAGTTATAAATAACGAAACTGGCAAAATAAAGCCACGTGAAAATAACTTTTCAATTAAAACTGATCGTGGAATAATTAGTGAAAATTGCGAAGTAGCCCAGGAATTTGAAACATTTTTTACAAATATACCCTTGATAACTACTGAGTCTCTCAACTCTTCACCTTTGCTTTCATTAACATTGCTTAAAGAAAACGTGGGAGCCTGCAATTCTGAATTTAAATTCAGTCATGTTAGCGCCCAGGAAATTGTTAAAATTTTTAAAGACATAAAAGTTAAGGCAACTGAAGACTTATGGGGGATGTCAGTCAAAGTGTGTACCTCAATTATCGATATATTAGCACCATACTTGTCAGATATTTTTAATGAATGTATTGATCACGGTATATTTCCTGATTTGATGAAAAACAGTAAAGTAGTTCCTTTGTTCAAGGCTGGTGACAAGGCAGATCCAAGCAACTATAGGCCTGTATCTGTTTTACCAGTATTGAGCAAAGTGTTTGAAAAGATCATACTCAATCAAATGCTTTCTCATTTTAACCACAATAACTTATTACATAATCAGCAATTCGGGTTTACAAAGGGACGTTGCACCACAGATGCTGGTGTTGCCCTTTTGAATCATATATTTAGTGCTTGGGAGGAATCAAAAGATGCCATTGGCGTATTTTGTGACCTGTCTAAGGCATTTGATTGCGTAGATCATGAAACTTTATTGTCAAAATTGAAACACTATGGAATCAAAAATGAAGCCTTGAGCCTTTTAAATTCTTATTTGGACGATAGGATTCAGAAGGTTAATGTAAACGGAGTTAAGTCATCAGGGTCACGTGTTAAAATAGGTGTACCTCAAGGTTCAATATTAGGTCCATTTCTATTTTTAGTGTATATTAATGATTTGCCCTACATGATAGAGAATTTGTCAAAGATTGTATTATTTGCAGATGACACATCTCTTGTTTTTAAAGTTGATAGACATGCACAAAATTATGACAACGTAAATAACACTCTTGGACAAATTCATAATTGGTTCACTGTTAACAATCTAGTGTTGAATGCGAAGAAAACCAAATGTATAAAATTCACTTTGCCTAATGTAAATTCTTCCAATAATGATGTTGTACTTAATAATGAAAGATTAGAGTTCACCGAAAGTACAGTTTTCTTAGGGATTACACTAGACTCGAAACTTCAATGGCATCCGCACATTACATCTTTATCGGGGAGACTTAGTTCAGCCGCATTTGCTGTACGAAGAATCCGAGAGCTCACAGATATTGCTACAGCAAGACTTGTTTATTTTAGTTATTTTCACAGCATTATGTCCTACGGAATTTTGTTGTGGGGCCGCGCTGCTGACATTGATTCAATTTTTGTTCTGCAAAAACGGGCTATTAGAGCAATATACAAACTCAAATGTCGTGATTCCCTAAGAGAATTGTTTAAAGAGATAAATATTTTAACTGTACCATGTCAATTTATATATGAAAATATTATGTATGTAAGGAAAAATATTCATAGTTTTACCAAAAACGGTGACAGGCATAATCGGAATCTAAGAAGCAAAAATAAAATTGACCAACCCCATTTTAGGTTAGCTAAGGTTAAAAAATCATTTTTAGGTCAATGTATAAAATACTATAACAAAATACCTGACCATATATTAAATTTGTCAGAAAATCAATTTAAAGATACAATTAAAAATACATTATGTCAGAAAGCCTATTATAAGTTAGATGACTATACTAATGACAAAGAGGTTTGGAGCTCGGATATTTCAGTAAAGCGCAAGAAATTGGCACACATTGCGGACACCAACCCAATTTTAATCAAAACGAAGGACAAAAGTAGGGGTAGGCGAAAACGAAAGGGGGGCCGCAAAGTGCGAGTTTCTCGTGCTTCTTCATCATTGTGATATATTTTTTTATTTTGATTTCTTTTGTGACATTGATACAATTTTCTTTGTAATAGACTCGCCTGTGACTTTCTAAAAGTGTTCGTAAGAATTTATTTGGAAATAAATTATTTGACTTTGACTTTGACTTTGACTATGTTGCATTAGAATTCACAATTAAACAGTCAGACCGCAAGGACTTGTCAAAAACCTCTTTAGCCGAGGTTTTCCGCGGATTAATATCGTGAATCTATACCGGGTCCTAAATAAATAGAGATGATTTGTAGAGTTAGCTGCTATTTCTGTCGTTTGAAGGTAGTAGGTACACAAAGCATAAAGTCTTACAAAAAAAAAGGGATAAGTTCTCAATAAATATTAATTCAACATGGTGTTAAAGCATCTAAAGTCGAATCATGCTCTTTCTTTGTAATTTTACCTTGACTGTCTGTATGTAATATCAAATTAAAAAATACTATACATAAATTACATTTACATACTATCACGCCTGTATCCCTAATGGGGTTGGTAGAGCGTAAACGACCCAAATAAAGGTCGTGCTGCCACGTCTAACAAGTTTTGAGGGCTGTTTAAGACAGATCTAGGAGATATACGAGTACCTGTAGTGACGGGTTGTCAGCCCATCGCCTAAATTACAATATATTGAACCTTGACTGCCCGGGAGGAGATTCAGCTGGCACATTCTATGTTTTTCTATCTATCAGTCCAATTTAAAAGACTCACAATATATATATTTTTTACACGGATTCTCCCACGCAGTTTATATAGCTGTGGCCCTGTGGTATCTGGCCATGCTTGCTTGCTGTATATCAAGCTGTGTAGCAAGGTTGTAGTTTTTGTTGATTATAATGTTGGTAGAATATCACTTTTTGCTGACCTACTCTTGTGGGCAAGGTGGTGGCAATGCGTAGTTGCAAAAATCACGACTTAACTAACATGTTCACAATTTATTTAGTATATGAGTTGAGGAATTACTGTAGTCTGTAACACAGTGTACCTATATACTACCACAGACTTCAGGGTTACTATTGATTGTAGGACTTTATACATGTTAAAAATAAATAAATTTATTATTATTATTATGTATCTTTTACCATTATCTCGGGACTATAGAGTCCCGGACTTTTGGGAGGCGTGCGTGGGTATAAATCTATACCTTTCATTTTCTATCATAAGAGAACAGAAAGGGAAGGAAACAATTTCAGTTGAGATTTAGTGAAGTCGTGCCTTCAACGAATCGATAGCATTATGTTGGTACAATAATCACTTTTTGCTGACCCGTTCTTGTGGGTAAGGTGGTTATTGTTGGACTCAGATTGAAACCATAAGTGGTGGTAATTTTTTTATATCAGGAGGTATATAGTAAAAAAAAATATAGATCAACTGGATATGAATGGAATGGCAAGTCAATTAAATCCATACGAATATTAAAGACGAATGATATGTATTTTTGTATGAACTCAAAACTACAGTAAAAAAAAAAAAAACAAGGAAAAATTGGGAAACGGCCGCGTGTCATACGAAAGGAATTTAATTTACCACATAGTAGGTATAAAAGGGACTTGAAGGTTTAATCCTGGGCTCGTATTTATATAAAGCAATCTCAAGACGGAGAGCAACATTAAGTATGGATTTAGATTTTTGTTATGAACGGGATTATTACCACGATTATGTTTATTGTTACCTCGATATTTCGGAGTTGTTTCAAACTCCATGGTCACGAGTAGACTGGCGATGCGAATGTTGACGTCTTCTAAGGGAAACCATATCGGTCTACCCTCTTTCGGACGCGACGACTGCGTTCACTTTGACTTCTACCATTGTCACTCACTAGTTTCTCACGACACACTACACTCACGGTATCTACTCGCGATTTCGACCTCGAATCATTTTTGCGGTTGTAAACGTTTAACACTGGATTCCACGCACCGGACAGTTTAAAACCATCTTCACGATTAAAGTTATTGTATTTCGTGATCTCGATTGCTTCTCGCACTAAACGCGGTATATAGTGGCGTTCCGTCGACAGTACTTGGGGGTTATGTAATTCAATCCAGTGGTTCGTTTCGGTTTGATTAAGGTGTTCAGCAATGGCCGACGTCCGGGTATCATTGTTTTTCACAGCTCGAATGTGTTCCTTCATGCGGTCGACAATGGTTCGCTTGGTCTGACCGATGTACGAGCTCCCACAGCTGCAATTAACTTTGTAGACGCCCGGAGTTTGAAAAGGCAGCTGGTCTTTAGGTGAACGAAGCAGTTTTGCTATCTTGGTGAAGGGAGTAAATACAGTTTTAATGGAGAACTTCCCCAATAACCTGCCTATTTTATCTGTTACCCCCTTTCACGTAAGGCAAAAACGCTGGTTGTCGTTGCACTTCTGCTGCCCTCGCCTTCGGTGTGCGTTTTGTTGGTGGAACCTTCACCCTGTATCCATTTCTCTGTAGGACCGTTTTGATATGATCTAGCTCATGCGATAGATGGTTTGCATCACATAGATCATGCGCTCTGTCGGTGAGCGATCTCACTACGGAATCTAGATGACGTGGGTGGTGAATGTGACGTAGCGTGTAAGTACTTGTCTGTATGAGTTGCTTTTCTGTAGACAGAGTGACCTAAAGTACTATCCTCTTTGACCATAACCAACACATCCAAGAATGCAAGTTTCCGTTGATCTTCAAACTCGCATGTGAATTTCAATTTAGGGTGGATGTTATTCAAAAATTCCAAGTACTCCTTTAACTGTGCCTCGTTTCCTTTAATTATACAAAAAACGTCATCTACATACCTTTTCCACAGTTTAATAGTTGATGGAGCCGACAGAATCGCGCTATTCTCTACGTGTTCCATCCAAATGTTAGCTACAATTGGAGCAACAGGGCTGCCCATCGCAACTCCATCAATCTGTAGGTAGTACTGACCATTGTACAAAAAGTAACTGCTATTTAGGCAATGTTCAAGTAACTTAGCTATTTCCACCGAGATGTTATTTTCCTGAAGTTTCACCTTGATGACATCAATACACTCCTTTATAGGTACATTCGTGAAAAGAGACTCAACGTCAAAACTGATCATTGTCTCGTCCGTACCGACATTTGTATCTTTAAGAATAGCAATGAAATGTCGAGAGTCTTGTTTTTGCCTTACGTGAAAGGGGTAACAGATAAAATAGGCAGGTTATTGGGGAAGTTCTCCATTAAAACTGTATTTACTCCCTTCACCAAGATAGCAAAACTGCTTCGTTCACCTAAAGACCAGCTGCCTTTTCAAACTCCGGGCGTCTACAAAGTTAATTGCAGCTGTGGGAGCTCGTACATCGGTCAGACCAAGCGAACCATTGTCGACCGCATGAAGGAACACATTCGAGCTGTGAAAAACAATGATACCCGGACGTCGGCCATTGCTGAACACCTTAATCAAACCGAAACGAACCACTGGATTGAATTACATAACCCCCAAGTACTGTCGACGGAACGCCACTATATACCGCGTTTAGTGCGAGAAGCAATCGAGATCACGAAATACAATAACTTTAATCGTGAAGATGGTTTTAAACTGTCCGGTGCGTGGAATCCAGTGTTAAACGTTTACAACCGCAAAAATGATTCGAGGTCGAAATCGCGAGTAGATACCGTGAGTGTAGTGTGTCGTGAGAAACTAGTGAGTGACAATGGTAGAAGTCAAAGTGAACGCAGTCGTCGCGTCCGAAAGAGGGTAGACCGATATGGTTTCCCTTAGAAGACGTCAACATTCGCATCGCCAGTCTACTCGTGACCATGGAGTTTGAAACAACTCCGAAATATCGAGGTAACAATAAACATAATCGTGGTAATAATCCCGTTCATAACAAAAATCTAATTGCAGTGAACAACCGCGAAAGTCTCAAAACTTATAAGTATGGATTTCACAGGCAATTTTGTAATGAAATTGCTTTTCTGATACGAACTCGAACTTGCTGTCAGTTTCAAGAGCTGATTACAAATACGGGCCAAAAATAGACAACAAGGTATTAATCGAATTCCAATCCATATAAAAATCAATCAATTTAATTATTTCCCAGTAACGAAAATGGATATTTACCATACACGTCTGTGGTCAAGATATTTTGAACATATTTAATGTTTAAGAGTGAACAACCTCAAAACAAAAGAGTGGCATCTTTACAAATATGGAGACTGAGGTCCGACTTGATAACATGTAGGATAAGGTCCCAACAGTCATAAGTTTATCAGTGATATCATGATGTTACACACCCTCTTGCATCAAACGCGGACGTCTAAGTTACTACACAAGCATTCTAGTCGCAAGATTAGCACATTTTCACACCAAAACCGAGTCATCTCGGGTCGCTGAAGTCCTACGCAACACCGATTGTTGTTTAACAATAAACAATTACCAGTATGGCCGTTCCCACCACCGCCGTCGTAGCAGGTGATTGTATGAAAATCCTTGGTTTTTACTTGTCTCGTATGATACTGATCTGGCTGTTGAAAGGAATGAGGAATGGTGTATGTTTGATAGGGTTAAAAACTGAGAACTAAATGGCGTCACTGTTGAGTGTTCCTTTTTCCTGTGATTGGTCAGTAATCATGTCAATGTCAATATCAATGTCAGTTTTGTGTCTTCTCATTGGTCTTTTTTGTAACACTCAACAGTGGCGCCATCTGCAATTAGCTTTGAGTTTTTATCCTCATTGGTTAAAGTTTGTTTGAGGAGTGTTCTCGAATGTTCTACCAGGTAGATAGACTGTAGGGCTAGGTAAGTAGACTCTACCAAGTTGGATCTGGCATGGAAGGCAAATGAACGGAAACCCCATGCTCTTCTGTTGGGCAGAGCTTATCTACAGAGGCATTTGACCAGAGACCGTTATCTTTGAGTCGCACGTAAAATTACGACACTTCAAAGTAAAAACTGCGTAAAACGAACTCACTTTTTACTAAGTCAATGATGATATTAGAAGTTGATGAACCTGAAACATCTCTCTTGTGACGCTGTTGTAAATATTTTAAGAAGTAGGCACTATTGTAAGATTTTTTCATTCGCCATAAATTTGCTCCAGTCCATGCAAGAGGTGGCAGAGTCAACGATAGGGCAAGCTCACCAATGGAGGTTCTTAATCGAATTATCGCGCTTCACTGAAGGATCCATGAATCTTACGAGTGATATGCACGAAAAAAGTACTGTATCCAACAAGGCAGTAGTAAAAAAGGTAATTTGTTGTAGCACATAATAACATAACAATCAAATAAATCCCATAATTTACAGCTACGGTTACACCACATAGTCAAAACAAGTCCAAACCACCGTTAGACCTTCAAACTCGTCATTTACTGTCGACCTATGTTGCCCTGGTGCCAGCAGGCGATCTCCTCCATCAGTCAGCCTTCAGACCTGGTGTGGGCATCCATTTATCATGTACCAGGGCTACAGCACCGACGGATATTTAGTTTGACGTTTGAACAATATATTTATGTTTGGAAACTATGCGTTTGTGTGGCTATGAGAGTAGCGGAATGTTGAGCAGGCATCGACTACTTGATCGTTCTCTGGTATGCAACGAATTGCCTAGGGGATTGGAGCATCGCTTAAAATCATTCGATATGGGAGCAGAGAGAGTCCTCACTGCAACTCAGAAAGTGCAGGGTGGTATTCGGTGCACCCTGCCCTGCCAGATTCAGGTGGCCCATTCAAATAAGATGGCACTATGACGATACGACTAACTGAGCCATGGTTCATGCCATGCCAATCGGAAAAATTCTTGGTCTTCTCAAAAACATATTGGGTGTTTAAAAAGCTGACCAAACTTTAGAGTGTGACCACATAATACTGGAACATAGGACGATGATAACGCAAACATTTATTTTTCATTTTTGACCTTATGTTCTTGAGGGAAGTTGTTCATTTCATAGATAAGTTCACACTTCAAAGTTTGGTTAGTAATACTTGTTTACACCCAATAGGGGATAGCAGCAGCTGCTCGTGCGAAACTCGTATATTTTCGCGTTTCCCGCTATTTTTCTAGCTCCTCAATAAGCACCAGGAAGCGACTCGCGCGCACGTCTGCAGACACGCGACGTACGCGCAGGTTTTAGCGCGTTTTTTTGTGCACTTGATTGACGAATGATTATAACATAGATTGTCCTGGGAATTAAGGTAAACAATGGGGTTTATGGTCTTAATAATTTTATAATTAAAGATCTTCTATTAGGTAATTTGCTCTTGCATAGCTTTATAGTGATATGAAGCTTAGGCTGTAGTACGTACTTTTATAATTCCTAACTCCATTTTCATCTAAGTTTGGTATAGTTTATGTTTTTTTTACCACATATAAATAAGTTACCTGAATTAAAAGTTTTTGATAATCTTTTTTTAAAACCATTACCATTAACATTATTTCCATGCTGGACTGGGAGTGATAGAAAAACATAGAATGTGCCAGCTGCATCTCCTCCCGGCATGCTGTAAAAACCAGCTAAGGGATTCGAGGGTTTTAGTGTATTGCAATTTAGGCGATGGACTGACAACCCGTCACTAAAGCAATATACACAATCATCTGTAATAAATAACCCTCAAAATTTGTCAGACGTGGCGGAACGACCTTTAGGTATAACAGGGAAGCCACGTCTTTGCGCGTCTGATTCTGCGGCAACTTTTGCGTCTGTTTTGGCGTCTGTTTCTGCGGCGGCGTCTAAATTGACAGGCCATGACCAATATAGACCAAGAGCATGATGCCGATACACTTGTCTAAAGTTTTGATAATATTAAATAAATGATACCATTTTGAATTAATGATGCCTGTATAGCAAAACAATACCTATTTATTGTTTGTAATCCAGTAGATTACCAATTTAACTTTTTGATGTACATAATTGGAACACATACAAAATGAAGGAGACATTATTTACGAACTATATACTTTTTTATTTCAATTATATTTCGATTGGTAGACGTTTGATAAGTTTTCATTGAGGTTTGCCACACTCCATGCATACGTTTCATCTGTTTCGATGGTCATCATTTATCGCTAGGTTGACTCCTGTACTAAGAAGCCGCGACCAAATGCGCGAATTTATGTAAACATGTCACGTAATGTCAATATATGTCTAATATATGCCATGTCAAAACCATGGACTTATTGCTAATAACAGGACTGAGCACTAGGTATAAAAAATTGACATTCTAATACAAGTTCATAGGGTGTAGGTAACGCCCTATGAACTTGTATTTAATATTGAATATGGTCTGCCAGAGCTATCATATAAAAAACGAGTCGAGTGAGATAGAACTCGTATCGAACGAGATACGTGATTTCTTTGTCCCTTTGTAATCGTTCATTTCATAAGTAAAAAACATAATTAAAAGCAAATATCATACATAAAAATAAATAAAAGCAACTAGGGGAGACTGTTCCGTAACCGTATGGCTAAGGCTCAGTAACAAATAAAACAAAATATTGTTTAGTCAACATTTTTGATTATCAATCTTCCTACTATCTCTTTCTTAAACTTTACTCTTTCCTATTTTAGATATCGCCGACTCCCGCTATATATCGCCGACTCCCGCTATATATCGCCGCAGATGAGCTTTTAAATAAGCTTGAGCAACTTCAAATCAAAATTCGTTAATTTTTGGACTTAAATGTCAATCAAGAAAACGGACTTGCATGCAATAACACACCGCTAGCAGAATTTGAAATATACCAGAAAAATGAATTTTAATTACCTAATAACGATAATAAGTGCAGTGCATCATACGATATTACCCCAGTATACGGTTTTAAACAAACAAACATTGAATGTGCCAGCCGCATCTCCTCCCGGGTAGGTATATACTTTAAAAACCAGCTAAGGAATTCGAGAGTTTCAGTATTATTTTCATAATTGAGGCGATAACTCAAGTTCAACATTTGTAGCAATTCATGGTTGCAAAATACGCGACTTAACTAATATAAGTCCATACTTACCTGTCATTTTCTACCATGAGAGAACAGAACCGGATGGCAATAATTTTAGTTGAGATTTAGTTAAGTCGGGATGGTTACGAATCGGGGCCATTATGATTGTTTAACAGGGGTATCAAAGCACGTATGTGTTTGAGTTATAATGTGTGCAAAGCGCGAAAGTCTTCAAATATTTTTTTTTGTTACTGCTGTTTTGCTGACGTCTGATTGGTGGTCCACTGCTCGCAGAATTACGGTAATAAGTGCAGTGCACCATAGGATATTACCCCGGTATACGGTTTTGGAACTTTTGGAACGGTCTCCTTTATTCAAAAGGGATAGAGAGTTCACATCTAGCTATCTCGCACGGCACATTTTCTTGTTGCCGGAGCTCAGTCCTGTTAACATATTGTCCATGTCCGTGCCAGATAACTTTGCGGTTATGTATGGCGCTAGTGTCTTTAGAACATGACACTTTGGAGACTGGAAAAATTAGTTCCATTTTTCTTCACGCGCAAAGTTATTTGGCACGGACTCATGGTCAAAACATGTTAGGGATGCCAGGTGAAAATATTTTGCATTCTTATCACAGCGTAGTAGTTCTCCAACTGAAATTATATGACGGAAATTTTTAACTATTTATTACATAAAAACTTAAACATTTAAAAAAAAAATACTAAGTGACCCACATCCAAAAAGCTATATACCTACTATTCACATTAAAAAGCTTGTAGCTGTAAAATTATTCTAATGTAATGTTTTTATCGCGGAACATTGACAGAAATTTCCGTCAATCAGGAGAACTACCCAGTACAAGGAGGTTTTATTCTGAGTATCACGGTGCAAAAGTCGGATTAAAAATATATATATTTAATCATTTATTATTGCACACAAATAACATCCTAATAAAAGTAAACAAAGAACCTGATACAGACAATGGGCCCGATTCGTAACCATCACGACTTAACTAAATCTCAACTAGAATTATTGCCATCCCGTACTCTTCCCTCATGATAGAAAGTGACAGGTTTGGACTTATTAGTTAACCACGAATTGCTGCCATTGCTCTATAGAGAAAAATCTTACAACAGACGTTTTGAAGCAACCATTCGCGGACTGGCAAACACGTAAAAGCCAATTGCTGAATTCGGGGTTTGGCAGGTATGTAAAACGACCAATCCGCGGAGTGGTACTGATGAAATGCCAGCCCGCGAAGTGAGCAGTTTTTGATTCAACCACACCGCGAAATGGCATAGAAGAAATGCCAGATACCGAACTAAATAAAAAAAACGCTGTCATGGGTCGTCGGGTCAACATGAAGATGAGTTGTCAGTGCGGGGAAGAGTTATCAGTGCGGTGCGGGGTGAGTTGTCAGTGCGGGGTGAGTTGTCAGTGTGGGATGAGTTGTCTGGGCGGGTATGAGTTGTCAGAGTGCGATAAGTTGTCGGTGCGGGATAAATTGTCAGCGCATCATAAGTTGTCTGACACTGACAACTTATCCCCGCACTAACAACTCATCCTACACTGACAACTCGTCCCCCACTGACAACTCATCCCGCACTGACAACTCATCCATGCACTGACAACTCATCCCACACTGACAACTCATCCCTGCACTGACAACTCATCCCGCACTGACAACTCATCCCCGCGCTGACAAATCATCCCCTCTCTGACAACTCATCCCTGCACTGACAACCCATCCCCGCACTGACAACTCATCCCCGTACTGACAACTCATCCCCACACTGACAACTCATCCCCACACTGACAACTCATCCCCACACTGACAACTCATCCCACACTGACAACTCATCCCCCACTGACAACTCATCCCGCACAGATAACTCATCCCCGCACTGTCAACTCATCCCGCGCTGACAATTTATCCCACACTGACAACTCATCCCCGTTCTGATAACTCATCCCGCACTGATAACTTAACCCCGCACTGACAACTCATCCCCGCAGACATGACCCATGTTGACCCGACGTCCCATGACATCGTTTTTTTTTTAATGTAGTTCTGAAGGGTCTGGCATTTTGTCAATACCACTCCGCGGATTGGTCGTTTTACATACCTGCCAAACCCCGAATTCGGCAATTGGCTGTTTCGTGTTTGCCAGTCCGCGGAATGATCATCAATGATCGTTTTAGAACGCTCAATGGCCGAAATGAGCGATTTCGGGGATTGTGCGCGGGGTTAAGTTATCAGTGCGGGATGAGTTATCAGAACGGGGATGAGTTGTCAGTGTGGGATAAAAAAAAAAACTAAAATTATACAAGTGGCAGCCCTAAAACCGTACTGATTTGGCAGATGTTTGGCAGACGCACGGGCGAATTTTTGACATTCGCAATTCGCACCGCCGGACGCCGAAACACGTGGCCTCTCTCCGAAAGACGTGGCCTCTCCCATACATTCCCATACGTTTGTTTTTTTCGCAAGACGCGCCGCCAGTTTTGACGCAAGAAAATTCGCGCATGCGAAAAAGACGTGGCTTCCGCCTAAAGGCGTGATTTTATGTATGTATGTTTGTATGTATTAACGTTGACAATCATAACTAGCAATCTGTAGTTTTTAAAGCTATTGTATCTTCCGAAACCCAAAAACCATAAACAACTGATCCAAGAACAAGTTACATAATTGATTAACTTACTACATCCAGTAGCTCGTACAATACCGTTTATACAACCTGACCTTATACGCCACCTGTCAAAACCAACATCTGGCGAATTGCGTTCGAGACATTCTCGTCTCGATTCACGTCAAAACAATTTGGGGCGGCTCTGCGTCTTCCATTGCGATTTGTAACCATTACATCATCCATATAGATGCTATTATGCTGGACTGGAAGCGATACAAACATAGAATATACCAACTGGTTCTCTTCCCGGAAATTCTGTAAAAACTAAAAGAGAGAGTTGGTCTCGGTGCATTGCAATTTAGGTTTAGGTGATATTGATATAATAGGCTGACAACCTGTCACTTCAACAATGGACAATCATGACTGAAGCGTCTCATTGTCAAACTTGGGTTTTGAGTGTCTTTTAAAGCACGAAAAATGCTTCACCTACTGGACTTATCACCTCAACTGACCCATCAGGTCTTAGCAATGGCTGATGTTTGCTCTACTTATTTTTTTTTATTGAACCTCAGGTGAATTGACTTCAAAATATGGCTCAATTCGGGTTATTCTGCATCTGCCATTGCGCTTCGCAACGATTACGTCATCAATGTAATGATAAGTCCCACGAAGTATCTACAGTGTAAACTCGTATTGTTCATGTGACTGTGAGGGTTGCCAACTGTAACTTTTGACCAAGAGAATTTGGATAAGCCATCCCTCTCCATCTCCATATTGGCACCAAAAGTATGATAAAAGATGTTAGAATCAAGGAGTTTAAGTAGAAAATTCAAAGGAAAATGACCCAACTTGTATGGGAGGTGATACATGTCCTTTTTCAGGGGCCATTGCTAAGCATTGGCGGCTTGAAAACTCTGACAGCTGGGTTGGCCACTAACTTGGCAAAAATCTAATCTAGAATTGGGTCTGGTTTCCCTTCTGGGTTGCAAAGTTAGATGGCAATGGCAGTCGCTTTATGTAAAAACCAGTCCTATATTAGGTAGCTGACCCCGAGAAATTCAGGAAAAAGGCAAATGAAGGTTGAATATTAATAAAATTTGATAGATTAAAAATATTTGACTACCTACCCGAACTGGGTAGTCAAATATTTTTCTCGACTGTATTGCCAGCCCTACCAGTAACCCAATTCTAGGGTTTTTATACACAACCTTATGGGGCATTGTTTCGTGGGATTTTTCCTATCTTTAGCTCAGTTTGTTATTGTAGTTATTTAACTTGAATATTGCTTAAGCTTGCTAAGTTATTTAACTTGGAGGTCGATGGTGATTATTATTTATTAGGCCAACATTTGCATTGTATAGTGTGTGAGCAGAATTTTGATAAGATTAATGAACCTGATAACAATTTTGATGGTTTTGTAGAAGTTTGTTTTGTTTGCTTACATAAAATCATGCTAATGCCCCTTATGGAGTAGGCTAAACCTCACCGGTTTAATAAAGGTTTTGGCCAACTTTGAGAAATATTCTGGCCCATCAGTGTTTTTTTTTTCAGAATTTTTGAGGCTCTGTCTATCCCATATCCTTGTATTGACTAGAATTGCAAAAAAGAAAACAGGAAACTTAACACCCTATATAAGTCTATAATGTTAAAAAATCCTGTTCGGTATGAATAACAATAAGCTTTAATTTTATCGTGCTTTAGTTATAAAACTAATGCTTAATATTTATATTTACTTACATAACTGCCTTTTTAATTATATCTAACTGAAGATGCCTATCGCAAGAATTTTATATCTAATCCAGCTCAATTCCACTAATTTAGAAAACGCGTTTCAGGCTATTTTTCATTAAAGTTGGTAGATTAAATAATATAAATCTAATTGTATGTAGAGAGCAGATCTAAGAGTAGGTATAAGCATGTCATCTAGTTTAATTAAGCTTAATGGTAACTAAAACTTATGTAGTATTAGACCTGCTTATTATATTATATTACCTAGGCTTCCATAGTTATGTAGGTATTTTAAGAAAATATTTCGAGAAACGGATAGAGTTAACGAAATAATAAGACTTCCTCGCCCACTATGAAATTGGAGCTAATTAATTGGTAATTTAATTGATAATATAATATGTGTAGTGTAAAAATAGTAAGGTACGTATTAGCAACAGAATCAAGTTGAGTGTCCATACGGGTTGTAAGTGACAGCGTACCGAAAACAGATAGGGTTTGCTCAGTCAACGACACTGAACAACTTTGACCAGGAAATTCTTTTAGGAAATGAAATTATTTTTTACTTTCCCATACGTAATGCCCACCTCGATCAGACAATTTGTATGGAACGTCCAAAATTTCACTTCCTGAAAGACTGAGCAACCCCTATCAGCTACTGTTACGCTGTCCCTTACACCCGGTAAAATATTTAGTCGCTAAATTTGATGTGTTTAGTAGAATAACGCCCCTGTTTATTACCTACTTATAGGTAAAGATGTGTTGACAGTCTGCAGATTACGGATTTGCTTTACAGTTTTATCGACTAGGAGACTTTACTACCAACTCATTATCCTTGTCAAGATTAAAGGTATTATAAATAAGCCTTTATTGGATGGAAAGATAGTGAAATAATTAAAAATAGGATAAAACGCGTAAATGGAAAATACTGGTGACTTTTTGAACATTATGTCGTATATTTATCTAATGTGTTTTAATTAAATCTTGTGTTAGAAAAACTTATTTTTTTAACGACTCGCACATTTCACCTTATCCTCATACGGTGAGGTTTCCTTCCAAATTATCCTATAAATGGTATTTCATTCCCATGGGAAAATATTAGTAACGTGGGTGACCGAATAATATTCCAACTGGTAAACAGGATTAACAAAATCTTGCAAAATAGTCAGACTCTATTTGACTACTAATTGCAATTGTAAACGATTCCGTTTCTCACGGCCCATTTGGTATTTGGAAATATAAACGACGAAGTGTGGAAGCTGTGTTTCGAAGAGCATGTTTACCTGTCATCCTCGATTGCCTACACAAATTATCATCCTTAGACAGGTTTATCTAAAAACAAAGTCAATCCTATATTCTGCATTTTATAACAAGCATTTTGGGAAGATGATGCTTGATTTTGTTAGAAAAACTTATTTATCTCTACTACAATTTGTTTCTATGATTGCGAAAAAAACAAAGCAGCATATTTTACTTGTGTTACCTATTTCAATTCGGCTAACAAAACTTGCAAATAAAGCATTATGACATCTTTTTCTTTCAACCACTCGCCTAACAATAAAATTGCATGAGCCGTGTCCACAAAAAGGTGACGCCATGATGAAAAACTACCAGGCAGACATGAAAAGCGAGGCGCTTTCTTCTTCCATTGTGCGCGTGACGCAATCACGTGGAAACTGTACCACGTGGTGATTAGATCTGACATGTTCATGGAATCCTAGTTAGTGACGAAAAGTATTACATGTACTTAGTTCTTCTTTACAGAAAATAAGTTCTTCTTTTGTAAGTATATAGTTCTTCTTTTGTTTGGGTTTTCAGGTTGAACGAACCAATGAACCTTGGGTTAAGAGTTTTCAGATCGCATCGGCCTGAATTGCCCTAACCAAATGGAAAACAATCTCACAAAGTGCTATATCATCATTGTGTCTCAGTAGAATTTAGCCAACGATAAGACGACTAGAACACTGAACTGAGGAAGTTAGTTCCAAGAGCTAAATTTTTTTCCGATACTTGAACATAACAATTTACCCAGTCATTCTGAATTTTGTCGCGGGAATCGAACGGTTTTTGTTGAAAATTGGCATACTTACGAATTATGGGTCACTCTATTTAAAAAAAAAAAATTGTGGTCCAGGACCATGTGGATTCGCAGCCATCTTGAAAAAACCCCCCATTTCCCAGATATCATAGATAGTGGGAGGGTCCTCGAACTAACTTTGGAGCACACCCTGGGCAAAGGCACGTGCTGTTAAAAAAAAACCGAAATTGTGAAAAACAAGATGGCCGCCATACAAAACAAAAAGTCGAATATCTCCTTAACGATGAGAGATAGGTAGAAAATGCTCGAAGAAATATTATAGAGGCCAATAAAGGGCAACTTCCTGTGGTCATGAAAATCCAAGATGGCGGATACAAAATGGCGCCCGAAAAAAAAAAATGCTCCGATTAGGCTGAAATTTTGCAGATGGGAGGTAGTTGACGTATTGATCCGATATGTTTGGTTCGTTTTCTGATTCCACAATTTTTCAAGATGGCTGCCATACAAGGATCTTTTGTAATGAAGAATTTTGATTTGGCTCTGGCGCTGGAAACAGTTACTGGCTAGGGGGGAGCTGATAGATCCATTATGTTTTTTCAACAATAATAATACAGCACATGAAAAAACATAATGGTACTATCAGCTCCCCCCCATGAGCCACCGTTTCCGCACCAGAGCCAAATCAAAATTCTTCATACAAAAGATCCTTGTATGGCAGCCATCTTGAAAAATTGTGGAATCAGAAAACGAACCAAACATATCGGATCAATACGTCAACTACCTCCCATCTGCAAAATTTCAGCCTAATCGGAGCATTTTTTTTTTTCGGGCGCCATTTTGTATCCGCCATCTTGGATTTTCATGACCACAGGAAGTTGCCCTTTATTGGCCTCTATAATATTTCTTTCGAGCATTTTCTACCTATCTCTCATCGTTAAGGAGATATTCGACTTTTTGTTTTGTATGGCGGCCATCTTGTTTTTCACAATTTCGGTTTTTTTTTAACAGCACGTGCCTTTGCCCAGGGTGTGCTCCAAAGTTAGTTCGAGGACCCTCCCACTATCTATGATATCTGGGAAATGGGGGGTTTTTTCAAGATGGCTGCGAATCCACATGGTCCTGGACCACAATTTTTTTTTTTTTAAATAGAGTGACCCATAATTCGTAAGTATGCCAATTTTCAACAAAAACCGTTCGATTCCCGCGACAAAATTCAGAATGACTGGGTAAATTGTTATGTTCAAGTATCGGAAAAAATTTAGCTCTTGGAACTAACTTCCTCAGTTCAGTGTTCTAGTCGTCTTATCGTTGGCTAAATTCTACTGAGACACAATGATGATATAGCACTTTGTGAGATTGTTTTCCATTTGGTTAGGGCAATTCAGGCCGATGCGATCTGAAAACTCTTAACCCAAGGTTCATTGGTTCGTTCAACCTGAAAACCCAAACAAAAGAAGAACTATATACTTACAAAAGAAGAACTTATTTTCTGTAAAGAAGAAACTAAGTACATGTAATACTTTTCGTCACTAACTAGGATTCCTATGAACATGTCAGATCTAATCACCACGTGGTACAGTTTCCACGTGATTGCGTCACGCGCACAATGGAAGAAGAAAGCGCCTCGCTTTTCATGTCTGCCTGGTAGTTTTTCATCATGGCGTCACCTTTTTGTGGACACGGGCTCATGCAATTTTATTGTTAGGCGAGTGGTTGAAAGAAAAAGATGTCATAATGCTTTATTTGCAAGTTTTGTTAGCCGAATTGAAATAGGTAACACAAGTAAATATGCTGCTTTGTTTTTTTCGCAATCATAGAAACAAATTGTAGTAGAGATAAATAAGTTTTTCTAACAAAATCAAGCATCATCTTCCCAAAATGCTTGTTATAAAATGCAGAATATAGGATTGACTTTGTTTTTAGATAAACCTGTCTAAGGATGATAAATTGTGTAGGCAATCGAGGATGACAGGTAAACATGCTCTTCGAAACACAGCTTCCACACTTCGTCGTTTATATTTCCAAATA
Source organism: Scrobipalpa atriplicella (assembly GCA_029255725.1). Lineage (NCBI taxonomy): Eukaryota > Metazoa > Arthropoda > Insecta > Lepidoptera > Gelechiidae > Scrobipalpa > Scrobipalpa atriplicella. The sequence goes on from JARACY010001935.1 coordinate 45,660, forward strand.
CCAAATGGGCCGTGAGAAACGGAATCGTTTACAATTGCAATTAGTAGTCAAATAGAGTCTGACTATTTTGCAAGATTTTGTTAATCCTGTTTACCAGTTGGAATATTATTCGGTCACCCACGTTACTAATATTTTCCATGGGAATGAAATACCATTTATAGGATAATTTGGAAGGAAACCTCACCGTATGAGGATAAGGTGAAATGTGCGAGTCGTTAAAAAAATAAGTTTTTCTAACACAAGATTTAATTAAAACACATTAGATAAATATACGACATAATGTTCAAAAAGTCACCAGTATTTTCCATTTACGCGTTTTATCCTATTTTAATTATTTCACTATCTTTCCATCCAATAAAGGCTTATTTATAATACCTTTAATCTTGACAAGGATAATGAGTTGGTAGTAGTAAGTCTCCTAGTCGATAAAACTGTAAAGCAAATCCGTAATCTGCAGACTGTCAACACTTCTTTACCTATAAGTAGGTAATAAACAGGGGCGTTATTCTACTAAACACATCAAATTTAGCGACTAAATATTTTACCGGGTGTAGACAGGGACAGGTAACAGTAGCTGATAGGGGTTGCTCAGTCTTTCAGGAAGTGAAATTTTGGACGTTCCATACAAATTGTCTGATCGAGGTGGGCATTACGTATGGGAGAAGTAAAAAATAATAAATATTTCATTTCCTAAAAGAATTTCCTGGTCAAAGTTGTTCAGTGTCGTTGATCTGAGCAAACCCTATCTGTTTTTCGGTACGCTGTCACTTACAACCCGTATGGACACTCAACTTGATTCTGTTGCTAATACGTACCTTACTATTTTTACACTACACATATTATATTATCAAGTTAAATTACCAATTAATTAGCTCCAATTTCATAGTGGGCGAGGAAGTCTTATTATTTCGTTAACTCTATCCGTTTCTCGAAATATTTTCTTAAAATACCTACATAACTATGGAAGCCTAGGTAATATAATATAATAAGCAGGTCTAATACTACATAAGTTTTAGTTACCATTAAGCTTAATATAAACTAGATGACATGCTTCTATACCTACTCTTAGATCTGCTCTCTACATACAATTAGATTTATATTATTTAATCTACCAACTTTAATGAAAAATAGCCTGAAACGCGTTTTCTAAATTAGTGGAATTGAGCTGGATTAGATATAAAATTCTTGCGATAGGCATCTTCAGTTAGATATAATTAAAAAGGCAGTTATGTAAGTAAATATAAATATTAAGCATTAGTTTTATAACTAAAGCACGATAAAATTAAAGCTTATTGTTATTCATACCGAACAGGATTTTTTAACATTATAGACTTATATAGGGTGTTAAGTTTCCTGTTTTCTCTTTTTTGCAATTCTAGTCAATACAAGGATATGGGATAGACAGAGCCTCAAAAATTCTGAAAAAAAAAACACTGATGGGCCAGAATATTTCTCAAAGTTGGCAAAACCTTTATTAAACCGGTGAGGTTTAGCCTACTCCATAAGGGCATTAGCATGATTTTATGTAAGCAAACAAAACAAACTTCTACAAAACCATCAAAATTGTTATCAGGTTCATTAATCTTATCAAAATTCTGCTCACACACTATACAATGCAAATGTTGGCCTAATAAATAATAATCACCATCGACCTCCAAGTTAAATAACTTAGCAAGCTTAAGCAATATTCAAGTTAAATAACTACAATAACAACTGAGCTAAAGATAGGAAAAAATCCCACGAAACAATGCCCCATAAGGTTGTGTATAAAAACCCTAGAATTGGGTTACTGGTAGGGCTGGCAATACAGTCGAGAAAAATATTTGACTACCCAGTTCGGGTAGGTAGTCAAATATTTTTAATCTATCAAATTTTATTAATATTCAACCTTCATTTGCCTTTTTCCTGAATTTCTCGGGGTCAGCTACCTAATATAGGACTGGTTTTTTACATAAAGCGACTGCCATTGCCATCTAACTTTGCAACCCAGAAGGGAAACCAGACCCAATTCTAGATTAGATTTTTGCCAAGTTAGTGGCCAACCCAGCTGTCAGAGTTTTTCAAGCCGCCAATGCTTAGCAATGGCCCCCTGAAAAAGGACATGTATCACCTCCCATACAAGTTGGGTCATTTTCCTTTGAATTTTCTACTTAAACTCCTTGATTCTAACATCTTTTATCATACTTTTGGTGCCAATATGGAGATGGAGAGGGATGGCTTATCCAAATTCTCTTGGTCAAAAGTTACAGTTGGCAACCCTCACAGTCACATGAACAATACGAGTTTACACTGTAGATACTTCGTGGGACTTATCATTACATTGATGACGTAATCGTTGCGAAGCGCAATGGCAGATGCAGAATAACCCGAATTGAGCCATATTTTGAAGTCAATTCACCTGAGGTTCAATAAAAAAAAATAAGTAGAGCAAACATCAGCCATTGCTAAGACCTGATGGGTCAGTTGAGGTGATAAGTCCAGTAGGTGAAGCATTTTTCGTGCTTTAAAAGACACTCAAAACCCAAGTTTGACAATGAGACGCTTCAGTCATGATTGTCCATTGTTGAAGTGACAGGTTGTCAGCCTATTATATCAATATCACCTAAACCTAAATTGCAATGCACCCGAGACCAACTCTCTCTTTTAGTTTTTACAGAATTTCCGGGAAGAGAACCAGTTGGTATATTCTATGTTTGTATCGCTTCCAGTCCAGCATAATAGCATCTATATGGATGATGTAATGGTTACAAATCGCAATGGAAGACGCAGAGCCGCCCCAAATTGTTTTGACGTGAATCGAGACGAGAATGTCTCGAACGCAATTCGCCAGATGTTGGTTTTGACAGGTGGCGTATAAGGTCAGGTTGTATAAACGGTATTGTACGAGCTACTGGATGTAGTAAGTTAATCAATTATGTAACTTGTTCTTGGATCAGTTGTTTATGGTTTTTGGGTTTCGGAAGATACAATAGCTTTAAAAACTACAGATTGCTAGTTATGATTGTCAACGTTAATACATACAAACATACATACATAAAATCACGCCTTTAGGCGGAAGCCACGTCTTTTTCGCATGCGCGAATTTTCTTGCGTCAAAACTGGCGGCGCGTCTTGCGAAAAAAACAAACGTATGGGAATGTATGGGAGAGGCCACGTCTTTCGGAGAGAGGCCACGTGTTTCGGCGTCCGGCGGTGCGAATTGCGAATGTCAAAAAATTCGCCCGTGCGTCTGCCAAACATCTGCCAAATCAGTACGGTTTTAGGGCTGCCACTTGTATAATTTTAGTTTTTTTTTTTTATCCACACTGACAACTCATCCCCGTTCTGATAACTCATCCCGCACTGATAACTTAACCCCGCACTGACAACTCATCCCCGCAGACATGACCCATGTTGACCCGACGTCCCATGACATCGTTTTTTTTTTAATGTAGTTCTGAAGGGTCTGACATTTTGTCAATACCACTCCGCGGATTGTCGTTTTACATACCTGCCAAACCCCGAATTCGGCAATTGGCTGTTTCGTGTTTGCCAGTCCGCGGAATGATCATCAATGATCGTTTTAGAACGCTCAATGGCCGAAATGAGCGATTTCGGGATTGTGCGTAACATAATCAACTAACTATTATTAAGTTAGTAAAAAATCGTCCGGTTTTTCCGTGACGAGATAAAAAAAAAAAACTAAAATATATACAAGTGGCAGCCCTAAAAACCGTACTTGATTTGGCAGATGTTTGCAGACGCACGGGCGAATTTTTTGACATTCGCAATTCGCACCGCCGGACGCCGAATCACGTGGCCTCTCTCCGAAAGACGTGGCCTCTCCCATACATTCCCATACGTTTGTGTTTTTTCGCACAGACGCGCCGCACAGTTTTGAC